>MU892853.1:0-27285 GCA_036418205.1 Ostertagia ostertagi
CCCGAATCACTAGCTCGAGCACTTTCTTGCCACTAACAAGTAAGGGTTTAGATAGTCCACAAGCTCAAGGTTGAGATAGTATTAGAAGTGATGACCAGCAAAAACGCACCCTCCCTTCAAAAAGCGAGAAAGTGTCGGGTGCAGACCATGCACCACAAGTGACGACGGCCTTCACAAAATGTTAATGTTTTCTGCCAATGAAATGATTAGCCTGTTGCAGTTGTATTCTATCATTGTCACTAATTACAACTATCATTTACCAGAAATCAGCTATCACTATGAACAACTTCTAACCAGATTTACTTGGAGGCCGTCGTCAGTTGTGGTGTTTGGTCTGCACCCGACACTTTCTCGCTTTTTGAAGGGGAGGTTACATATCCTCTTTACGATGAGGTCGACATAGCGCCTATAGCACGATAGCCGTTATAGAGATCAAGAAAGGACTTGTATTATGTGTCCTCATTAATCAAAATCATCAAATACCGTGAAGGGTGACTGTTAATTCAGGGATGCCGTTTAATAAGACTCAGGTCAGGTTCAAAAGCTTTGCCCTAAGTCCCAATCAAAGTTTCTGCAAACTATCCTGTCAAAAGTTATTGGGATCTATCGCTGGGTTTTAAAGACATCCCTAAAGGTTAGTTTCCATACTCAGTTCTTACCTCTTTTTCTTACAGCTCGTCCAGGAGTGCCTCGGTATGTTCTTCCTGTATTAAGTTGTCTTGTTTTCACTTAGTATTCTTTGCAGCATTTCTTTTTGTGTTCTCTTGCACAGCGGGTTTTTTGTATCTCTGATTTTGTGCCTGCCACAAACTTGCTGATTTTATTGAATTTTCCCTCGTGCTTCTTGTTCACGTTTCCAGTGAATAAATAATAGTGAATCATTTGATAATTTACTAGTTTGGAGAAATCCTATTGAGTACTGGCAGGATGTTTTCGAGTTTGTGAGAAGAGACGTTCGGTGAATACAGCGTTGCACTTGGAAAAAATTAAGAAATCAATCCATTTGATTTAGTCACCATTAAAGTATGGTGCTGTTAAGGTAGTATCCTTACGTGAATGCAATCAAACAAATGCATAGTATTTAGTATTTCTATGAAGGGCGGAAGTGGTGTAGTGGCAAGTGGCGCGCTTACCACGCGAGCGGTCCGGGGATCAAATCCTGGGTCGTGAGTCGCCCGGGCCAACCAAGCCTTCCATCCCTCCGGGGTCGGTTAATTGGTACCAGACTTGTCTGGGAGGATAAAAACACTGACTTGTACATCGGCTGGCCCCCGCAAGTCATTGTATAGGCCACATCGCATTCAAACGCCACTACGAATGTACAAATGGAAGTAGAATGCGTGCCGCATCCCAAAAAGGGATTGATCAACGGCAAATGCTTTATCCTTTATCTTTATTAATAAAAATCTAATTTGTTTGGAGTATTCTGAAAAAAATACGAAAGTTTCGAATTGCTCATTAACTGAACTCTTGGAGGATAAGTTAACTGTTGAACTCTATATTGCAAGTTGAGGTCATTTTATATCGATGGAAGGATTGAACGTCGCCAACGCGGCTAAGGCGCTCCTTCTCCCGAGCCATCTAACCTGAAGCTTGATGACATGGGTCGCGATCGAATTGGTGGGTTTTGCTAGAACATGAGACAAGAGGTGCGAAATGAGCCGTCAGGTGAACTACACAAAAGAAAAAAACATAAGGGAACGGTCAGTCGAGAGCCTTCCTGTTCTTTTACATTAACCAATAGGTGGACAGAGAAACTCAGGTGCGACGTTGGAGGGGGGTGGGGGATTCCTAAGGATTCGCTACCGTACCGGAATGCATGTCGATTTCAATCAATCGCAGCGTACGGGGGCAAAACGGAATTTCAAGTGTATTTTTTAAAACGTTCAACTTTATGTTGCCACCCGATCTGGAGGATCAAGGTTGACGTGCATTAGGAAATCTCGGTCGGCCATCCCTTTTTTAATATTATGTCAACACGAAGTGACTCTCCGATTAGTTGGGCCTTGTTGGCGCTAATCCAAGTCACCATTGTTCGGCGAAGGCCAGTAAAGCAACAGGTTACCGCTTAAAATATATGTTATCACGAAATAACTGTATAATGCACTAATCAGAAAATCAGTTACTGTAATGAATGGGCCCATAGGGCATTTATTAGAGCGATACATTGTGCTGCAATCTCGCATTCAAGAGAACTGAAGACGAAGAGTGTGGGTGAACGGCGAGAAAAGAGATGCTGAAGCATTTTTCGGTCAGCAGCTATTGAGCCTGAGGCCACAGATCAAACCAATCAAGCCTTACAACTCTTGAAGATAGTTTGGCGACATAGGGAAAGTAACAGAGGATAAATATTTGGCTGATCGGCCTGATTCGATCAAAACTGCTCAACGGCTAATCAGAAGTCATTTTTGGTTCGACTTGTTATTGATGTGTTTTATGGCAGAGCGTCGCGTTTGAGAAAGCTATCCAGAAAATGCTTATGGTTAACTGTGGGAAAACTTTCCCAGTCAGGATTCTTACTCGAATCCTTTTGCTTCGCAGCAATTGGGTGCCATCACCCAATTTACCCCACAACTAAACATTCTTGACAAAAATTATTAGTGTAGGGGGGAAGGATCACAATTCTGTGATATGTCAGAGTGCATGGCTCACTCACCGGGATAAGTAGGCGGTCACTTATTATTTTATTTCAATCGTCGATTGAAAGCACGGATGGGAAATCCTTGTGCTTAACGTGAAGCTTTAGAATATAAATTTAAACACGCATATATTTATTATTTGAATATACTTATGGGCAGGGTGAATAACGGTCAAGGAATTCCTCAACCAGGGTGTCCCCCAAGAGGCCCGTCGCGCGGCGAAGGAAGAGACGCAGACGCGGCAAAGGACGAGTCGCAGCGCATACTGTAGCGGTTAGGCGTCAGGTTAAATAGAGTGTACCATACTACGTCTCATATCGCACAGCACGCGCTGCGACTCGTCCTTTGCCGCATCTGCGTCTCTTCCTTCGCCGCGCGACGGGCCTCTTGGGGACACCCCCTCGACCATGGCTCTGTACTGTGCGAGAGAAGTGCCGAGGGTGAACGTACGCGCGGAGAGCACAGACGGCTCGCGCATGGCGAGTGTGAATGTCCGCGCGGGAGAACGTGACTAATCAGACAAAATCCTCGACGCGCCGTTGAGGGATCCTCGACTGACATTCACACTGCTGTTGAGAGCTCTTAAAAATATGGCCTCGGTGGTGTGAGCATAAGCAGAACTACGTGGAAAGCACGTGTGGGTTATTTTCCTCTCATAATAAAAAGAAGACAAAACAGAAAAAATAGGGTTCTTAACATGCCGTAGGAAAGCGAATGTGTACATTTGAAATTCGTATGGCGCGTATGAAAAAAAAAACGGAAATGAGAAAAAACTGTCTGCGCTCGCGGAGGGAGGGAGGGAGGGCGAAGAAACCGAGAACAACGGGTTTTATGGCTAATTTTGGCAAGAAAGGTCGTAGTTCATCATTTCTGAGAAAGAATTCGTATTCGGCGAAATTGGATTGCACTACTGTAAGTTATGGGAAAGGAAATTGTTCATTGTCTATTGCTCATTTATTGATTTTCTTGAATTGGGAAGTTTTTCTTCGAAATTTAGGAACACCTCGAAACCAATAGAGCGCCAGATAGAGCCAGATGCAATGACGCTATTACTGCTATTCAAGTGGGGTTGCGAGAATAGGGGGGGGTTCTCCAATCGCGCAAAAGCATCCATCAGGTTTCTTTAGGTTGAGTTTTTCGCTAATTATAATTCATCATATCAATATCAAAACTCTTGGCCAAACCAGCTTTTTGCATCTTCGAACAGAGCTGTTTTGTTGCCTCCTTGCTGAACGTATAATTTAAGGATTCCTAACTGTAATGCAAGTTTACAAGCATCCTATTCCCATTCAAGGTCTTAGTCAGAGGTCGATCGCGCTTATTCATAGTCTACATAAACGGTGAATAAGGACATGACATTACGAAATGTTCACCAGTTTAGCAGCCGAATAATAGAGGCGAATAAAAACATTGGACAGAATTCTTTTTATTGATTTCTTATTTATTTATTTGGTTTATTGCACTTCAAATACGCACTCATTATGGTATCAAAGCCGGACCACAAAAAACTCGACAGGAAAGCGCCTAACAAAATAAAACAGGAAAGGAGTAGACCTGAGTGGATTCACGGCTGCTGTCCTCTATGGTGCTGGAGCCGACTTCCTGAGAAATCCTAGCAAAAAAGATGAAGCATTTGCCGTTTACAAAGACCTACCGGGCCAGCCGATGTACTAAGTCAGTGTTTTTATCCTCCCAGACAAGTCTGGTACCAACTAACCGACCCCGAAGGGATGGAAGGCTTGGTTGGCCCGGGCGACTCACGACCAGGCAGGTTGGATCCGGACCGCTCGCGTGGTAAGCGTGCCACTTGCCACTACGCCCATGGGTGCAAATGGTTGAACGAAATACTTATAACAGGGAAAGGAAATTACTGATAGCGGACAAAGAGAAATAGAAGCAAAAAAGAGTCTGATTAGCGATCAAAGAATAGTAGGAGGCGGCTTTATCTCATAGAGGAGAAGTAGGAACTGCACAAGTGGAGAGCCAGGCTGTCGAGTAGTTCTGGGGCGAAAATTCGACCAGGCGGTCGAAACAAGTGCATACACACGCACACACATACACACAAATCAGACACACAGAGCGTCGCGCGCCGGGTGACCCGGTTCGAGGCTCTGGGCGGCGCTATAGCGGGAGGGAATCGAGGCCGAGTAGTGCGTGAGGGAACGAAGCAAACGAAATCATGGTGAATGTAATTGGATCGAACACGTATAGCGTGGTCGGGTGCGCTTATTCAGCAACGAGGCGAAACACAAGTAGAGCTCGACGAGACACTGGACGTCGGCACGGAGGCAACAGAGCCGTCAGAGATCGTCGTCGTCGACGACGTCGCCGCCGCAGCGTCTCCTCAGACGTCGACGACTACACGCAACAATGGCGCCACCAGCGCCATCGCAACCGTCGGCGCAAGCGCCACGTAGCCCGCACACTCAGAGTCTTCCTTCTATTCACTTAATTGCGCATTCAAAATGTTTGAATGAGCAAAAAACCAGAAAAAAGTACAAAATAAGGTCGTAATTGGCAGGGTAATGTAAAAAGTGCACCTCAATTACGAAAGTCCTCGTTCAAATAAAGTGATGAACCTAGCCTACGAATCCTTGGAAATGCCTTGTTAGACTCTCGACAAGCCTAGGCATGCGGTAATTCTGCAAGCGCTCTCCTGAAGTTTGAAGTAGCATTTCCTCGCTGACGTTCAGGCGGATTTATGTCCTTCGAGGCCTTGATCAGATTCACTGAGGAGATTCTCAGAAATGCGAATATTGGCTTCTATGAAGTCGAACGACAAATGGCAAAAGCAAATCGCATTCGGCGCTAATGAATATTGGGCTGTCCCATAATTTCTGGTTATATTTCTGATCAACCGTTTCTCAGGAAAGATAAAACGTGAAGAAATCAAAGTGTCGAAATTCGGCTAGAAACTGCGGGACCCTCCTGTTTGGGATGCGCCATGCATCCTCGTTCTGAACCATGGTAGCAGCTGATGCGATTTGGCCTCTACAATGGCTTTTGAGGTCAGCGGATGGACGAGTCAAGTGTTTTATTCTTCCCGACCACTCGCTGCCAGTAAACCGACCTCGGAAGGATGAAATGCTTAGTTGGCCAAGGCGTTTTTAACTGTGATCAGGCGCGGTACCGTGAGCGTGGCAAGTGGGAAAAGGGCTTTGAGACTCCACAGATCTCTATAAGATGCGCAGTGCATCCGAGCTTACTTCATAATCATGGAGACGATTGCCATATTTGATCTATGCAATGGCCTGTGGGAATTTCCAGAATTAGGTTGAGGATTTCCTTATGAACAATTGGGTCATATTTAATTCAAACCTTAACAACCTCTATTGCGGTAAGAATTTCAACCAACCTCTTTTCATCCTCCTTCCTTACTGTCTGCGCACAAGGTGGACAATTCAATTGTTTCATTCTCCGTATAAGAACACTAATCGGGACCGGAGAACTAATGACCTTTTGAATTTCAGCACGACTTTGGAAGAATTTTGAAAAATTTGAAGAATAAGTAAACCAATTCAGGAATAAGTTTCTGTGGAGAAACCCCAATTATCATTGTTCAATTTTGAATTTGTTGTCCTAAAGTAATAATTTCATTGGATATAGCTTCAATCCATGTAGTCATGAATCATCGAATGAATTAGGTACGGAGTGGTTCTGATGAATCCATCAGGCAAACGATCCATTTCCATAAGTGGCCCCTCTAGTCGTTGTTCTATCACTGGCTCTCATAGGTACAGTACCGTCAAAGAAGAAACCACCCCGCAGGCGTCTTTTGCCATAATTTCCGTCACTTTTGAGATTATTGGCTGACTTTACCAGATTTTTTCCATGCATTTCATCGATTTTCATGAGGTGAAATAAGCATGAAATTCAAATTCTCGTCATGAATGTAATTTTTTCTCCTGAAATCTCAAAAAACTGCGCTAATTCTCCACGTGACTTTCCACGTGCCTTGTCGTTGTGAATGTCAAGCAAATCAGTAAAAAATATTAATTTTCCGTGAGCTTATAGTAAAGCGCTGTCGGTGATTTTTTTGGGGTACCGGCTATTTCGTTATTTCCGTAATTCGGGAAATTCGATAGCGGTGTGGAATGTTCTTAAAGGAATCCTTCACGGAAAAATCATGATTCTATTTCAGCCATAAATCACTGGCTTGAGACCCATCATCCACGATAAGAATGAAAAGAACAGAAATTGCTTTTGTTTTGGTAAAAAAAAAATTCGAAAAATCGAAAGGGCTGCTACGCGTTCGAAGTGCCCACAGACGTCTTTCACAAATGCCCTGCGGCGGAGAATGGCCTTTCACCTTGTCCTGGAGTGCCTTAAACTAAAAACGCTTTCTGGCTTTGACTTTATTCACATCTCTACATTTCTACCCCATCCCTCTATCCTGTATCGATTATACTCTACTCTCGAGAAAATCGCAAAATTGAACTCGCCTATTTCTTTCATTGCGTCGCCCTGATACGTAGGCGCCCCTGTGCGGACTTATTCCATGCCCCGCCTTTGGCTCCGCCCGAATTACCTTCGATGTCCATAGAATGGATTTTCGTGAGTTTGTTTCTCTTCGGAAACCGAACCTTCATGCGTAAAACTTTGTGTATTGCATCTAGTGATCACAACTGATACATTCATGTTGAGAAAGAATGCAAGAATTTTCCGCGAAGGATTCCTTCCATTATGTTAAGGGTTCATAGAAACCGACAATATAATCGTGGCAAGACTGAGACAGTCCAAAAGACGTGATATTCTCACGCGCGACAGGCATCAGGGGTGATCTGATGGAGAAGTTCTCACACTTTACGCCACATCGTCTGACCATCAAAACGACGGTTTTATATCTTCGAATTGTCGACGTGACAGTCGCTGTTGAGGAGATCGGATTATCGATTGAAGAAATTGACTAAAAAGTGACGAAACAGCAAAGCTGGAACCTTATTAAAGCAGATGCTGAATTGGCGCGAAGGGCTTAGGAGGTCATCGCCTGAGGGCTTCTTGTTCCAATAATGACGTCCAGAGACTACCAGAACTTGCTCATATCCTAACACAGAAGCCCGTATTTTCCTGATGGCCTCTAAAACATTTTCCGTGCGTTCTACTCGCAAACTTAATATTCCATCATAAAATTAAAGACTCAGTTCGCGATCAGGCCACTGATTAAACTCCAGCCTTCGCCGAGAAACTGTGTGCGACGCGATAGTGGGCCTACGGATGCTGCACCATGCAGGCGCTAAACGGCCAAAACTTGTCGACATAGACCGTGGTTCCTCTTTATAGCGCGGAGTTTCCTCTCGTCTCCACCTCTTCCCCCGCTTCGAGTTGCTCAGTGTTTACCTCGACCTCCTTATCCTTCAGGTCTCTAAATATCCTTGAAAGAAAGGAGCATTTTCGGTGGTCTCGATTTTTTTATGATTGTCGCTCACTTCGCAAATCCACTTTCATTTTCCAGCGAAATGGCTACACCGGTTCAATTCTTGGGGCGGATCTATCACTGAAGAACCAATCAGAAGAGCTTTTTTCACTATTATTTGGCACCGGGCCACAAACTACTAATGCTTGCTTCTCTATAATCGTATAACACTGTAAGGCCCCTAATCAACACGGCAACGAAACCGTCTAACCAGGAAGGTCTTTCAGGGCGTGACGAGCTTTTTGAAAACGGTCTTTTGCATGATATAGGGGCAGATGCGGGGACCACAGAACCATGTTTAATTTTTCCTGAACGGCCCTCTGAATACCAGAAAAGGGGGTCCCTAGTTCGATTCCTCTTGGTGACAAATTTTTGCATTTCGAGTTGACGTTCCAAAATTCGCGCAAAATGGAGTTCTGATTGTTCTGGTTGGTTCTAACTCCATTTTGCGCGAATTTTGGCACGTCAACTCGAAATGCAAAAATTTGTTACCACGAGGAATCGAACTAGGGACCTCCTTTTCTGGTATTCAGAGGGCCGTTCAGGAAAAATTAAACATGGTTCTGTGGTCCCCGCATCTGCCCCTATATCATGCAAAAGACCGTTTTCAAAAAGCTCGTCACGCCCTGAAAGACCTTCCTGGTTAGGTTTCTACACCTGAAGAACTTCCCTACTGAAATTATCCTGTTAATTTTAATTTGAAAGAAACGGTGGTTAATTCCTAAAGGCATGCCCCAGGATAATTGGTGTACTGCTTGGAAACGAACACGAACGCATTGGTGCGAACTGCCAGCCGTGAACTAGAAAAAAGAAAACGAATCTATCGATAAGTCTAGGTTTTTTTGGCTTTGCTTCACCTTCGTAATGTGGTTTCGTGCTCAACAGCTAATGAGACATTGCTCTTAAAAAAAGAATGTGAGGCGGTGAGCGCAACATACGGGAGAGCGTCAGACAATAGTCTTCCGCCGGTGGGTAAAACTGAAGCTGTTGAAGCTATGTTTGCCAACCCCTAGACCGACGGACGATTTCCATGCACGGGAGTGCCACATCTGTGGTTTCTCTCCAGTGACCTATCCTCAAATAAACACCGAAGAGAGCCTTCCACACGACTTCTGCATTGGTTATGCCTTTGAGTGGCTTGGCTTACCAAGTGCCAGGTTGCGCTTCAAATTGACGATCTACTATTGTTCAGGCTAACCAAGCATTCCGCCTCCCCGGGATCGGTATATGCTGTCACAATTTGTTTGCAAGTTTTATCACATGGATTGTACGCCGCTCGAACCTCAAGTATATGCACTGGCCGTGTGGGTTCAAATATTTTGCGGCCTCTGACGGAAGTTGTGGGGCCCCTTTGCTCTAATTTAGAGTCTGATAAAACTCAAAATTAGCATACTCACCAGCTGTCTATTCATTGTAAACTAGACATTTTGAGTCCATATTATCAAATTATTACCTAGTAACTTTTTAGTGGATCCTAATGAAGAAAACGCGGGTTCTCTAAGTTCCGTCAGTTTATTGACATGACAAAGAAAGGCCAATATTCTGAAGAACAGATAATTTTTATAACATATCCCTCCCTCTCCGCTCCCCCTAAGGTACTAGGAGCTAATAATATCGAAATCCATCTATAGGCTAATGCCTCATTGCGAGCTCATGTGATTTAGGCCGATCTTAATTCTATGTCTTTCCCATTCAATAGTGCACCTTGAAGAATTTCGAAGAAAGAGCTTTCCTTTAAGGGTGTATTGCCAGCTCATGAACCGAGGTCGACTGTCGCGTTCCTTGGCATATTTGCAACCCCTTTCATTGAGATAGATCTAGGCACGACCCCCCCCCTTACCACCGTCAGCCTTAGGAGGGTCTCGCCAATACGACTCCTTTCCCACACTCCCGCCACCACGTCAGCCATCATGGCTGTCTCTATAGCATTTGATCCTGCGACCAGCAGCCGACACAGCCCACCTCGGCCCACGTTTTCTTCGAAACGCCCGTCGTGAATGGGCTAAATATGGCTAAAGAGGGAGACGTGCGTTTTTCCTCCTGGGGTCAGGTCAACCCAGTTGCGCGATCATCTGAATGACTTAAAGGACGAATTCACGATGAAAAAGCAACCCATTTCAAATTAACCTAGGGATGGTGAGTGGTACACGAAAGAAGGAAGAACCATGAGAAACGGCCCAGAACCCGAGAAATGGTACCCCTTCCTTGCCCGTTGATTCGAGCATTGATGCGACTCTCATCGCTGTGCCCTCTTCAACACTACGCTCTCTCAGCTATCTAATCACTCGCCACGTATTGAACTACGGCGAGTGATCAGATGATCGGTGGGCGGAGATCGCCGGACCCGCCAGCTTTGAGGCATGATAGGTCGCCGAGGTCAAATTTTTCCATGCGAATTGCGCGTCAGTTCGCACCCTCAGGAGGTCCGTGGGTCCCTCAACTAGGTCAGTTTCCCTTTCTTCGACCTTCATTCTAATCGTGAATTCCTCCTTTAAGGTCAAGTTTGGGTTTAACTTAGGTAATGGCTTATGCTTACACATTGCCTTATGCCTTGAACCTAATGATTGGGGCCTCAGGTGTCCAAGTTGCTTCGAGCGATCGGCGTTCTCCAATTTCCAGGTCACTGCCCCGCAGAGGCGAAACTGCTACGCTAGAAAACCCCCCCACATTGTGCAGGAATTCCATCTAAACATGAACCCCTTAAACACACTTTCCTCGACAAGTTCCTTTCTCAAACCAATAAACGCAACCTCGTTTCCAATATCGCAATCACGACCCCCTCCTTTTTCGAAAAGTACGAACAGACGTCGGCCCTGCATGGAATTAGCCTTCCCGGAGACCTAGAGAAATAGGCCGCCGATGACGTGTGCCCTTAGCATCAGCACTTACGGGAAAGGCTCATATCGATACATTCGTCATTGAGGCAATCAAATTGAATGAATCCAAAGAAATGGATGCTGTTACTGACTAGAAATCGTTAAAGATAATGTGATTGTTATTTATTCGCCGAAGTATGGCTATGTGAACGGGTGTTTCAGGTAAATGGCTTTATGAAGGTCGTAATGCGTCTACAGGTCTGGTATTATGCCCTCTATCTCAGAAGCCAAAAAGCAACCCCAACAGAAGGAGCCCTCATGGAAGCGACGTGAGCACCATTGCACTATTACAACCCCAGAGCCCGCAACAGCACAACCTCAAGACTGGTCAAGAATTTTTTCCGCCAGAAACTTCATTTATAAGGCTAATTCAGGGCCTCGATAATGGACATTCATTCCAGGGCCCTGAATAACCAATATAGGTGAAGGTTTAGGGAGAAGAATTTCTTACTTCTAGGGGTTATAGTTTGACCGGTTGCGCCTCCAACAAGCGATGCATTATGCATCCTACGTCCATTGGAGCTGAATCTTCGTATTAGCATACATTATACGAAGTTATCGCGTTTTGGATTTTTGGCACCGCGTGACCAAAGTGTCATTTCGCGAGCGCTGCCTGCGTCAAAGGGTGCACCAACTCGGCTTTGGTACGTATAGGATGTACTGACCGCAGGTGTGCAGCTCTGGTCCAGCAGCTCCGCCAGAAGGGCTGGTTTGCTCACCCCAGGACTAAGCCTTGGAGAGGGGACGGACCCGTTCTCTCTTTAAGGCTTAGTTCTGAGGTAAGCACCAAATTGTGGCGGTTCTAAGGACCGAGTTGAAGTGGTCCGTCCACCGTCGGGGACTCCATCCCCTCCCCAACATTCAGCATACGGTCCCAGCCGAAGCGCCAAAAGGGCTGGTTTGCTTACGTCCTACGCCGCACACCAAATTCATGGATTTTGAGCTGTATAATACAATCACGCACTACTGGCGTTTGTTGTTTTCAATAATGTTCGATCTGTCTAACTTATCGGGAGTTACAGTAATGGAAGTTCGACCGAAATGACGTGTTAAGGCCATGAAAAGGCAAATTTTACTTACTTTCCCTTTAGTGGTTCCAAAATTAATTTGGACGTGGTTGTTTCAGTAAAAACACATATCTTGCCACACGAGTAGCTTTTGTACTCACTTCTAATATTCTTTTTTATCACATGTTCGTGTTAATGAAGAGAAAATGAGGAATGAACTGAACGGATATTTTCGTCCGGTCCGAAAAACCTCTGCCAAACTAAAGAATATTTGGTCATTCTATAAGCCGCGTGGTTCTTGGTTATGTTGATGTATGACCTATAAAATGAACACAAAAACCTAGGAAGAAATCGAGCATGTGCGCAAAAATAAATGTAACTGGTGTGGCATACATAGTTGCCACAATGTCCATGGAGGTGCAAAATGGCGGCATACATAGTTGCCGCGCTGTCGTCAAGGTGTTAAAGGGCATTTTCCATCCCAGTAAAGGTTGGGAGTCTAAGAAGGGACACTACAATTATGGTTTGGAAGGAAAGTTCTTCGACATCCCCCCTTTTAAAATATTTTTAATCTTTTTTTCTGAAAAATTCATAGGTAACATTTATGACTACCAAATGGTAGAGCATCCTGAGCTTCAATCCACGAGGTGGATATAAGTGTCAGTCAGTAGTTATCCAAGAAAATTCAAAAAACCTCGACCACTAGCAAATCCGTACTCCGAGTCACTGTCTAGTACAAATGTCTACAAAACCATGGATTCGTGTCAACGACTGACACTATCTGCAATAGCTTCTATAGGCATGCCGTTCAGCGCTACAGCGTGTTTCACCTTTACCAGCGCTTTCCGATCTTTTGATATTTTTATAAGAAGCCAGCAGCGTCCCGCACACTCCATTACAGATAGGGCTCTTACGGAAGCTCCACTACAAATTCTTCGTTATGGGCACCATTGTGTAGCTAGAGGTCTAGGCTGCGGAACTCCAGAAGCTGGCCGAGGCAGCTCGTCAGGAGCCCTCGTACCGCGACAATATTCATTTCTTTCATGACATTGCGAATCACCATGATCCGAATGAGCCCGGTAAGAAATTCTGGAGCTGCGGCAAGATTTCTTTCCTCTCTTAGCGTAATCCCCTGGTCGAGCTGTAAATGAGTGCTACCTATCCTGACCTTTAATCATCATCTTGATAACGAAATAATCAGACGATCAACTCCAACTCGAAAGTGAGGTCGCCTCCTTTCTCGACTCGCACTCCGCTGGGTTTTGGCGAAGGGCATCAAGAAATTTTCTGAGCGATGGAGACAAGTGGTGGACACTCATGGTAGATATAAGACCGGTCAGGAGTTGTAACCAAAAAAGATAAAATTAAAATCAAAAATTTCGGAAAAGTGTCGCAGGACTTTCTTTCCAACTCTAATAGACCATTCGCGGTCCCCAAAGCTGGACACGCGTTTCCGCAAGGAAGAGCCACGCCGCCAGCGTCTACGCCAGGACTGCACGCCCGCGTAGGCCGCCCTCTCGGCCGTCAGACTGTAGCCGGTTGGGGCGTAGAAAGAGAGAGCCAGATTTGACCCCGAGGGCTAAGCAGCGATGTCCGACATTGCCAATGCGGAAATCAAGGCAAAGAAATGATTCCGATCTCCGGGTTCTGTGCCGTTTCTCATATCCTTTTCTTCATCTTTGCACCGTTAATCAACTCTATCTTGATTTATAACGTGCCCTGTTCTTCGTGAACTCCGTCTCAATGTTGTGTGTAGCCGTCGTACAAGCTTTCAACTGGGTAGGAAATGAAATTTTTCTGTGAGCATCCCTTATGAATGAATAATTTCATTGTGGGCAAGGTTTTCGACCGAATTCCAACCAGCAACAACAATCGTGGCTATTTACTCCCTTCAATATGAACATGTGACAGTTGCCAGTATCGGTGCAGAAACGCCTCATTTTTCGGGGGAGGACGAACCGTATTTCCATATACGATTGGATACCACTTTCTCAAGTCTCGTGTCTGCGCAAAATCTAGTATACGAATCTGTAGCAAGCCCGGAGAGATTCGTGAATATTCTAAACCATGAGACTCCGCTCTCTTAGGCTTATGATCGATGGTCCAATTGTATAGGCGTTACCCACTGCACAGCATTTACCGTCAACAATCCAGTCCGCGAGTCCTTGGTCACATTATGCACCCGAATGTGAGAAGGCGAACAGGTTTTTGGTTTCTAAACATGGAGGCTACGAATGGCTTGGCTTTCTCTTACCTTTTGAGACAGGCAGGGCTTTCCTTTCTTTCAGAGCTAGACGAAGAGGAGGTAAGCAAACCAGCCCTTTTGGCGTTTCGGCTGGGACCGTATGCTGAATGTTGGGGAGGGGATGGGGTCCCCAACGGTCGACGGTTTACTTCAACTCGGTTGGTACGATAGGAGAGTACTGACGCAAGTGGTGCAGCTGGTCCAGCAGCTCCGCCAGAAGGGCTGGTTTGCTCACCCCAGGACTAAGCCTTGGAGAGGGGACGGACCCGTCCTCTCTTTAAGGCTTAGTTCTGAGGTAAGCACCAAATTGTGGCGGTTCTAAGGACCGAGTTGAAGTGGTCCGTCCACCGTCGGGGACTCCATCCCCTCCCCAACATTCAGCATACGGTCCCAGCCGAAGCGCCAAAAGGGCTGGTTTGCTTACGTCTAGACTGAGATATGTGTGGAGGTCCACACAGGATTAACCATTCATGTGCAAATCCCAAAGAGGGAAGAGAAGGTCGTATAACTTCGTATAATGTATGCTATACGAAGTTATTACGCGATTTTAATGGAGGGACTATAGCAAGTGAAACTTGCATTTCTGAAAGAAATAGCAAGAGGAGTTCTCCGAGAAGCAGAAGATTCTATATAAACGTTCGATAAATACTCCATATTTTTGTCGTTCCTCACACTCTGTCACTCCTCTTCCACTAGCCCGAATTGGAAGGTGAATTTCGGCCAACTAGTTTAGGAGTATTTTTACCCCCCTAGAAGCGGATTGATAGTGGTTGTTATAAAGACGGTACAATGGTGGGCTCCTACTGACCATGAAATCGCTCAATGCAATGGTTGGCCTTGGTTGAACGTCTTGTTTCATACTCCATGAATCTTCACAAAAAGTGGATCCGTTGGGCAATGCCCAGAGATACGTGCGTTGCAAAATCATAGACACCCCAAAATGTGAATACATCGGCCTTTTAGAACAAGCCTTCTATCCGCAGCTGTAGACTCGCTTAGATTTTCTCTTCTCTGGTTTCAATCAGAACGCCTAACGAGCATGGCAGCACGCTTCGCAGGACCCTACGCTAGTTGTCCATATCAGTGATTTTGCTATAGGATTTCATTTCTATCCTCTTTCTTTCGTAGAGCTGACACAGGTTGACCGTACATGGTGATTTTGTTTGATGTAATCTTCGAGGTTATAGCTAATCCTTTTAGAGAACTTCTGCTATTTATCCTGGTGCACTCTTATTTCTATTCGTAGTGAGAATTTGGAGCCAAGCTATGGTTTTCTTTGAGCTCCTAAAAATGGCTTCGATGCTCATGGTAGAGCCATCAGGCGCGTATAAAAAGAAAGTCTGGCTTTCACTCGCGGAGGGAAAGGGAGCAACTCAAACCGTAACTCTAATAGTAGAGTTACCGGCAATGCCCAAATTACCGACGGACAAGTGCTATTCATCTGTGTTTGTACAAGTGCTACCATCGTTGCTGGATGGATAAAAAAATTCAACTTCAACTGTAAGGAGACTTCCGAGGGGTGTCCTATGATTTTGCAACGACTACAAAACTAAAAAAATTGTCTAAAAATACGGAAAACTATTCGGATGATCTGGCTAATTCTACCAGTTGCGATAGATCGCTTCCTTCTAGAAGCCGAGATATTCATATTTTTGGGGGGTGTTCTATGATTTTGCAAAGCACTGTAGAAGGGGGAGGGGAGGGGTCGTGGTAGTGATCTTTGGAGGAAAAGGGCTGTATTTGATAAGATTTTTCTATTTTTGAAACAGAGTTGAGAGATAGAGATATTTTGGAGCTTTTATAATTGGAATACCTTCAACAGATCAGCAGGAGAAACGTCAGGTTGAACTCAATGATCCTGAAATCACGAGCCTCACCTCGTCCTGATGAAAAGAACAGGAAGCAGGAGCCTGTCTCGTGACTATTCCTCCTTGTTCGAGAAAAAAGACATAGACGAGTTTTGGACTGATTGAGCAATGAAATAGAATCTCGATTGACGTGAGGGTAGTTCCCTTCGACAGTCGAGATGAGAATTGGAATGAGGTGTTGGAAAAACTTCCAGACCCGGATGCGTCTATCCGGGTAGGCGGACGATTTGCGATTAGCTGGAAAGGCCGGGGTCTATTCATGTGAATTCTCAAGTCGCAAAGCTCTTCAGAATGATTCAGACTGGCCACTTAGGCATCTCCTTGAGCCGCATTCACAATAAAGGGCATTAGTGTTATCGGATTTTGTCAGTCTTAACAAGTGTCTGCAATTCGCTGAAGCACTTTCGAGCGTTTCGATGAATTCCGGCCCAGATGTATAAAAAGCAAATCACACTTTTCAGAACACTCAAAACTCTTTCAATGGTTTTCCTTAGTTCACAAGATTTCTAGGAAAATGCAGAAATTTTCAAAACTAGAAGCGAAAGCAAACATCTGAGAGTTGCGGTACATAAGAACCTGAATCGATTCGATGATTGACACCCACCTCTTTCACCCCTCGTACTCTTTTGTATCACCCCCACCACCAGGAACCGGTCCGTCATTACTTTCTATTTCGATAGCAGTAACACGTGTGCCTGCGTGACGATGGGCAAATAACAAAGAAACTACCAGTTCGGCCTCAAACTACACGAATTGGGGAAAGAGAGGGCCACAACTAACTAATTTGCGTTCTGATTTGCTTGGATCTGGTACAGCTGTTTCTGCTCAATTGCTGTGGTAACCTCACTCCAATACGAAAGGGGGGATGCTAAGTGAGTTGGGGGGGAAGGTGGAGACCGTCTCTCAAGTGCGATGGGTCTGAGCCTGAGAGTAGGAAGGAGTGGGTAGGCTGTGAGCATTGTGATCTGCGATTGACTTTTGACACATTTGCCTCCTTCTAGGCTCAGACTCAGTGCCATTCCGCTTGACAGACCCCTCGCCGCCGCGTGGTCCCCTTCCAACTCACGTAGCACCAAGCAGAGATGCGAAATGGGCTACAAGAGGAGAAAAAGAAAGAAATATTGCCAGAAACACAGCAAATACGAACCTTCTTTCTCCACGCTGCGGATAATCCTAACCACAAGAGGAAGACAGCGAAGTAAGAGATTATGTGAGTCGAGGAGAATGCGAAAGAATACCTGTCAATCATACGACACGGAGAAGACATGAAATGGTGGGCGGGTGCGGATTGAAGGGGCGTCAGCGGATCAAAATCGTGGGCGCTTAGCTCCCTAATGAGGTGTTTTGCTGGTTAGGTTGTCGCAGTCTCTACAGTTGTGGACCTCTACCCTCCCCAGGGATCTCCTTAGTACGGCTCGACCCGACAAATAGAAACGATAATAAAAGAGAGACTGACGATTATGAGCTCATCTTTGAAGGCAAGGTCGTACGCTAAATCCTACATAAAGAGCAGAAGGGTCATTTCCTCAGAGGTCAGGGATACGTTCATAGACGGAGTCGTTTTTGTAAGTCCATATCGTCGGTAATTCTGCTTCATTGGCTGAAATTTCTAGACTGCGTTCGTAATGATCGCAAGTGACCGGTCGCAATGATTGGGCGGAGGAGAATAGCGAGAATCTGTTATACAAATGGACGTGAGTTCTTTTTGAGGCACAGCCCCGGAACCAACTTGGGAGCACGGGGGGGTTTAAAAGCGCAGGAACATGTGGAATGCGCAACTTGGGGGAGGGGGGAGTGGATCGCGAGTTGGGTGATGTCGCCAGGTTTGGTGTGAAGGCGTTTTGGTCGCGTGCATTGCAGAGAAAAGTAGTGGACGAATGCGCTATTTGCCGCTAGCTACCGCGAGAGGGTGCGCGGTTGGGAAGCAGGTCGCGT
This sequence comes from Ostertagia ostertagi, assembly GCA_036418205.1. NCBI lineage: Eukaryota > Metazoa > Nematoda > Chromadorea > Rhabditida > Trichostrongylidae > Ostertagia > Ostertagia ostertagi. The sequence goes on from MU892853.1 coordinate 17,984, forward strand.
TTTTGAGGCATCTTTTAGCGATGTTTTTGAGAAAAACTATTGTATTGAAAGAAGCTTGATTGAATTTCATACACCTTTTCGTCTCACGCCGGCCGACAGTCGTTTTCGAAAGAAAAGAATGGGAAAAGTCTAAGACTGTTTCGAGCTGATTTCAAGAAATATTAAGTAGTTATTGAGGAGACATATAACGAGAACTCCGCCATGTTTTGTGAGAGAGGATGGGGGGGGGGCAGAAAGCCAGGGGTACTGGAGGAGGAGGTGTCGAGAAAGTGAAGTCCGCGATAGGGAGCCTACTGGGCGAGCCTAAGAGGCAGATGCGTGATGCGCTCAACGGAACGGCCGAGTATGAGAACCCTCCTAAAAAAAAGGGAAGTCGTAAAGATTTCGAGGAAAACGTGCAAACGAGTGGTTTGACTCCTCATCTGCCTCTGAGCCTTAAAACGACCGCCTCCTGTTTGCCAGATACGGTGTTCAAGCCCGTCACCTCTTGTCACAACTGCTGGCAGAAATGGTTCAGCTTTATTCTGCTCGATCAGATGATAAAACTCCAAATCTCAATGTCTCGCAGACCCTTGGACCAGCTATATATACTATGAGGGCTCATTGAATACTTACCTTTAGATTCTTCAAATGCTCAATATGTTTGGGAGTGGAGTGCTACGAGTGGAACTAAATTGGCATAGATAATACAAACAAAGCTTTATACATAAGGTATCTACAATTTATTATGCTATACTATGTAGCAGGAGGGTGAAATCTTCTTCAGTCTCCTTGTTGACTCATGCTAGTGTTAACTGCTGCCGCTAAAAAAGCGAATTATTTTAAACGTCTTTCTCGAAAAAATCGGAAAATGCAATTTTTTGTATATTAGGAAGTGAAGGTGAAGATGTTAGGAGTGCTCATGGCTTTAGGTGATTTTTGCACGACGAGCTGGATCGAATCCCTGCAACACTAACTGCCCTTTCCCTCCCCCTCAGTGTAGGGCCAAAAACTCGCTGACTGGACTTGTCCAAAATAGAAATGTTTGGAGCTGCACCAATTCGCTAAAGAAAACTTCCGTGGATTTTAAAGTGCACTAAAATACCCTTGCAAATTCAAGTGTGATGGTCCCAGTTGTCCGACCCAACACAGGAAGCTCCGCACAAGGAAGCGATTACGACTCAAGGAGGGAGCGCACATCGCCGAAATATGCGCCCATACAAGCGAGCAAGCGTCTTAGCTGTCGTGGATCGAGATGTAGCGACTTTTACGGCAAAGGTGCGCTGGTTCCTTAGACGCAGGGGCAGCTCAGTTGGCCCGCGTCTCTTCGAGAGCGGCGGTCCGCGCCCCCGTGCTTTTAATTGATGATCCAATCAGTGAGCTGCGTTGAGCCTGAGGCGTAGCTCGACAGTAATTAGTGAGAAATCGACTGAGACCAGCATGGATTGGAAGTGTTCCCATCAATGACGTTGCTGTGAACTCGTCATACGATCTGCCGTCTTAGCAGCCACCTGGGGCGTTGGAGCGAAAATCAATGGCCTTAGAGTCAGGAATTGTGCCCGCTTTTTTTTCGTTTCTTGCTGAATTTCTCTGCTTTTATTCGGCCCGCTGGGCGTACCATCGAGCCACACCCCTACTCCCTCTACTGCTGTCGGAACCCGTCGCAATCGCTACCATAACGAATGCGAGACGCAGTATAGACCGAATACTACTCTGCCCGCTCCCACGTTTCCACGTCCACCCACAGTCACAAAGTGATCGGATTGATAAGTCCTGATTAACTGATAACGGAACGTCGGAAAGATCCCCATCGATCGCAAGATTTCGCGTACAAGCCGCGTCGGCGATACGACCAGTGGAGAGCTTTGTACCACGTAAAACTACCGTGTAACTTAGTGCTGTAAGGTGGACGAGCGAACCACGAATTAGAAGTGGCGAGGAGAAGTGCAAGGTGATAAGCCGGGTGACTACAGGAGATTGCAAGAACAAGTGCGTGGAAATGCAAGAGGCACGACCGAGTTTTGTGTGCTACTCCTCGCATAATCGGCTGTAAACATATTGTTGAACACCATTCAACTTATGGGGATGAGGTGGGGACCATGAGGGTGGGTGAAAGAAAGTGGGTGGTGAAAGCGATAAGAACTGATAAGGGGCGTCAGAGTGTGGATACCACCAATTTCGTCGCGGCCTTCGCAGTGACATTAGATTTTTGGCTCTTACATATGGTACGGAGAATCTTACGGGAACACGAATGATAAGTGATCAAAAGTGATCAACAATGGATGACGGCTGATAACGAAGTCCAGAATTGGGTACTATCAAATTCGTTGTAGTCTTCGTGGTGACAGTAAAAAATTCGCTTCTACATGTTTCATAGGGGGTTTGACGGGGACAACGATGCTATCCGTATGAACGGTAAACAAATGACAAGAAATGATAAGGGGCGTCTGAATGCGAACGCTACAACTTTGTTGCAATTAACACTGCCATCATGGCGGCAAGGCTAAGCCAGGTTCTTAGCCCGTGAATGCTTTCATTTCTATCCTTTCACCAAATGGTGCAAATGGTGCAAAGAAAGTTGAAACGCTCAACTATCTGGACCAGGACCAATGACAAGTTATCATCAGAGCTGGGTTAGTTGCAGATTGAATGGTCATATCTCACTCTTTCGGCGATACTCACAGTATTGATTCTATAGACCGCTAAATCATCCTAACTCGATATTAATGCTGAATGTTTACGAACGCGTGATAAGCCATTTCATTCCGCGTGCTACGCGTGGCACTGCAAGATAGTCTGTCAGCGGAATTTTTGCAGTCATCTATGCATTTTATCAGGAGGCATTTTTCCCAAGGCAGTAATTCAACGTAATTTTTCTCAGGCCAATCCGTGACGGCATAACATTCTAACAGATTGTCCGTTTCTCTGAACGCAGCACCATATGAGGCGCATGCGCGAGTTGCGTGCGGAGCTAAACTGATATCATTTTCACAATCGAAAAATATCAGACTTAGACGATTGATCAGGCATGTTGCGCGCATATCAAAGAGCAACGTCACTGTTACTGTTTCAATGATTATCCAGCACTGCCAATTCGATTACCGACCGACAACGATAATGACGGCGTTCGATAGTACGAACTAAATTGAAAGGTGGAGCCTCAAATTCTTTCAATCCCAATTGACAGAATCGAATGCTGGCGCGTCATCCAAGGGCTGCATTGGAAACCAGCGAACATTTCAACTTTAATCTGGTCTGCTTCCTGGCAGTGCTGCCTCCACTACTTGACTGGTTCTGTAGGCTGCAAATGCCGCTGATTCTGACGGCATCTGAAAAGGCGGTATCAACCTATCACCTATTTCGGCTGATGAACACATATTTCTACAACTCACTGCAGAGAGGTCCGCTTCAGACTACCTTTCTCTCCGGGTCTATTTCTTAGGCAGCCCACAACGCCGGCACAATGGGAGCAAATTTCTTCTCACTAGAGGGTGACTCAAGTGACACTCAAGCCCAGCCTTTTTCTAAACCGGTCCAAGAATCGGTTTGATTTTCATAGCTTTCTTCCTTCATTTTCTGATTCTAAATTTTCTAAATATCTACGGGACTGATCCATTACACTTATAAACGTCTGCAACGAATACATTTAATAATGAACGTCCGTAATTTTGGAAACAGAGCCAGATAGATGAGAATCAAGAGGACGGGCACGCTGAGCAGCAGTGAAAATGCCAAATAGGCTGGTGTTTCTGTTAAATTTCCACGAATTCCTTGAAAAAGAACTGAGAGAGATAATCTAAATAAACCAGATAAACTATATACAATATTTTGCCACAATGATCAAATTTTTTTGAGGTTTGTTAAACTCTCGGTTGTTTGGCCGCAATTTCGCCTTGAGCCGCAATAGGTTTATTAAAAATTTCATTAAAAATATAATAAATATTATAACTCGGATATAAACTCAGATACTTGACACTATCCGCTGAACGTACCCCATGCAAGTCGTATAGCTTCAATCGGAGCAAAAGCTAAGATGATGAAAAATTCCAGAACTCGCACGTGATACTGGTACGGCAAAACTGATCCTGAAAAGACCCGATTTCATGATGGCATGCTCAAAATATGCTCATGGGATAATCTGGATTCTATTATTTTTACACAAAGTTAGGAAGTAAGATAGAGTTTTATTACCGACTGTACTTCAGTCCCATCCTGTGAAATGAAGTGGACCCCGTAAGAATCAGGGAACATTGTTACTCTCTATTTGTACATTGCGTGTGGCGTTTGAATGGATGTGGCCTATTTATTCATCATGAATCTTGCGGCCAGTCGATAAAGTGGAACAGAGAGTCCAGTGGTGTTCAGGCCTCCCAGAACAACGGTGGGACAAGATGAATATTACGGGTACCCGGAGAGATGTAAAGGCTTGGTTGATCCCGGACTGCAAGCATAATCACACCTGGATTCGATCCACCGAACGCGCGAAGGAGCGTGGTAAAGAGACAGCGCACGTTGCTACCTACATTCCACCCCAGCCGAGCTGTTATCAGACATGTTGACAATCTTAAGCACCCCTAATTACCAACAGATTGCTGGAGACTAGTGAGTAAAGTGGCGCCAACAGAGAGAGAGATCACCACGATGACTTCAGCAAGGGAGGTTGGCAGGCACGGAAACGACTGGAATGCCTGAAAGCATTACGGATCATAAAGTAACGGATTAGATAAAGGAAACAGATATCAGGACTCGGCCGCTGAACCAAAGCTAATACATGCAAAATCCGTATTCCTGCCAAGCCAACGACAAAACTTTTACCCCTCCCTGTCCTCCAAACCGTAAGTGTTGATATCAGATGCGACCAGGGGTCAACATTGACCATTTTTGCATTTGGCACATAAAATTGGAATAAAAATTTAATTAGCGATTTTCACAATCGCGAGGGCGCAGAAGTCATAAGAGTCCCCATTCGACATTAATGAGTTATTTTATTCGCTCATTGCTTACTTCCCGATGATACAGTGAGAGTGCAACGCGCGAAACGGAGCCTGTTTCAGGGTCCATGTTTCGACCTCTCGTAAATCTTGGCATAAGCCGATAAAGAAAAGAAAAGAGTATACTTTCAGCGATTAGGAGTTCTCGAGAGTACCGGCAACCGAGCCTTCATGACCCTTTTATTTCGGACATAAACGTTTCGACCAGTTATCGCCGCCCTCGAGGCGGATCGCTGGAAAGGCCAAAAGTGAACGAGCTGACATTACACCCCCGGATTCAACAGCCATCTTCAAACTTCAAGACAGTTGACGCCCAATGTCCTATTCTCCGGAAGGCCTTCACAAACCCTACTTCGAGATATCGACTGTAGGTAACGAATACCAAACACAATCTTTAACCCAGTCGCGACCGCGCGGATTGCGCAATAGCAGGAGAGTCAGGAGATTTTTCTTCAATAAAATTTGAGTGGATGGAGATTTCCCCTGCCCAGGGCTGGCGTAGATGAATGAGGGTATGAAGATTCTTTTCAGGAAAGAAAACTTTCCAAATTCCATCTTGAACACGGTCCTGATGTGCCCCGGCAGCCACCGGTGGATACCATAGCCCTCAGTAAGATCTTTGGCAGCCACCGGTGGCTGCCATTGTCACGAATGGGTTAATCACATTTCCCGCCTTCCGAACTCGGTTAATTCACATCATTATTTTTCGAAATTTCAGCTGCAAGTAACTAGTGGACACAGCTCGTGCAAGTCGAGGAAGGCAGTAAGGCCACTACCTTCAGAAGATCCACAGTATTTCCTTGAATAGGAAATTCTGTTGTAGTGTCCTACTATCTAGCCCAAAAGGATTGACAACGCTAAACTCTGGATGGTTCATTTCCTGGAGTAGGTCTGCTATAAAAACCGTTGATCAAATAGTAATAAGCCAAGAATTGAAGAAATTTAGCATTCAATCCTGTGATCGCTGAAGAACTTCGTTATGTAACTACTTTGACGCTCCAAAATCAAGCGGAGATTAGGAAGCAGCATTTCAAGAAGCCTGTATAAGGGTAACTCCCATATATGGCAGACATTGTTGCCAACATCATGCCAGTACGAAGTTGTAGGATCCTAGCATTTCCTAGCTCTGTAATTTAGGGCTAAGTCGCACCACATGTGCACTTTGGGGTGTCTGACTGAAGATCCAATCCGAATTTTCCACGCCGTTGGCATGCCCGTGGCCTTCAACCGCCGATTAGTTCGGAGCAAAGGCCAATAACAAAACTCGATTCAGAATCTGGGGTAGTAATTGAAGGCTGCTCCAAACCTTGCAAGCGGACATCAGAACAGCACAATGCTCCAATGTTATCCTACTTACTATAAAGCGCTTCGTCTGTCGTCTGTCTGTCGTCTGTATGTCTGTCACGAAATTCCCTAGCTCCTCGGGATCCGCCTGGAGGGACCGGGTCAAGTGTGGACGGGTGGGCAAGGTCTCACGAAGTACAAAACACACATCAGCTAAGCGGAGCCCGCCCACAGTGGGCGTGGCGTGCGTCGACATGAAGTGTACTGACGACCGAGATTTTCAATTCTCTTAGAAAACGACCTTGAAACTGGGCCAAAAAGTGGGTAAAGGTGTGCATTGGTAAGTCACATCGAATTAGGGAGACCCCCGGTGGGCGGGGCGTTCTCCAAAAAAGCAGTGCTTTATGAAAAATTTCATAACTCGGTTGGGAGAAAGCCTACAGAGCAGAAAACAATTGGTGTAAGGGAGCAATGTCTAAGGTGTTTCCAGCATACATGACGTGGGCGGAGGCCTGCCCAGAATGGGCGGGCGCGCGCTCTGAAGTGTACAGCATTTTCTACAAGCCCTCATAATTCGGGTCGGGGAAGTCTTAAAGAGCCGGAAAAAGGTGGATAGAGGTGTATGGAGGAGTGGAGGCCAGCTGTCATCGGTGGGCGGGGCTTGACCAAAGTGGGCGGAGTTTGCGACGAAAATTCATAACTCGGCTCCAAGAAGTCCCGGAGGCCGGGAAAAAGGTGGATGGAGGTGGGTGGAGGAGTGGAGGCCAGCTGTCATCGGTGGGCGGGGCTTGACCAAAGTGGGCGGAGTTTGCCAAAAGGTCGCAATTCGGTTCCAAGAGGTCCTAGAGATAGGGAAAACGGGGTTAGAGGTCGGCGAAAGGAAGGGGGCCAAATGCTATTGGTGGGCGGAGCACGCACCGAAGTAGGCGGAGTTTGCCACGAGATTTATTGTCCGGAAGCAGTCCGGAGACCGGGAAAAAGAGGATAATGGTTGACGAAGAAAAAGAGGTTGAAAGCCGTCGATGATGGAGCGGATAGAATTTAGCTGAGAATTCAGATATTCGTGTGTATCAAGCCAAATTTGAAAATTTTCGTCGCACCATCAAAATTCGCCGCAGATCTGTGTTGTGCGCGCAAAGCGTGCGGCGCCAGCTGACCGGTACTGCTTGCCCATCCTTTCGGGACAAGCGATAGCGAGAGGTGAAGGAGAGTAATTGTTAAATTCTTTTTGAACACACTATGCTTTTCGCTCCCTATCCGGAACTGAAGAGGCACTTGTATGCACACCTGCCCTATGCTATTCATAGGTCATATCCAAATAATTTTTAACCAGCCCGTCAACCTCGCAAACAACTCTGCAAGGAAAGACATAACCTCAACATATAGTATGCCATTATCCGAAAGCAGCGCCTCTACGCTAGCTCTGTAGGGGATTAGAGAAAGAAGTGGCGAGGACAATACTCGTCAGTTGGCAAAAAAGAGAATCAGTCGAGAAAGCGGAACCCCTCTTTGTTGGCCCGATGATTTTTGAGCTTTATGGAGGGGAACGAGAAAGACACTCAGACTACGAACCCAGCTTACGCGCAAGCGTTGATGGGCAATCCCTGCCAAACGTTGCTCCAGTCGAGTTGCTCAAATGGCGGATATACTTCACCGATGCGCTCCCTCTTTATCTTACTCGCTTCTTCGAAACAAAAACATAGCTCATTTCTCGAATTAGAGCTGGAGTCGGAGTTTCCGCGCTCCAACGAGTTTGTCACATATGTGGTTGAAGGGGCGGAAGTGGTGTAGTGGCAAGTGGCACGCTTACCACGCGAGCGGTCCGGGGATCAAATCCTGGGTCGTGAGTCGCCCGGGCCAACCAAGCCTTCCATCCCTCCGGGGTCGGTTAATTGGTACCAGACTTGTCTGGGAGGATAACACTGACTTGTACATCGGCTGGCCCCGCAAGTCATTGTATAGGCCACATCGCATTCAAACGCCACTACGAATGTACAAATGGAAGTAGAATGCGTGCCGCATCCCAAAAAGGGATTGATCAACGGCAAATGCTTTATCCTTTATCCTTTTATTGTACAGAAATACAATATGAAGGCCACCCTCACCATGAGGTCCCACTCCGCTATACTACCGTACCGACTGGCATCCTCGTTTGACACATCAGCCTTTCACAAATTAGCTAATACAAAGATGACTGCTCCTCTTCCCTTCACCGAGTATTTTCAGCCATTTCCCACCATTTTGTGACCCATATGAGAAGCTCTCTATATTTTCCTTTCCAGGCGACTGTATTGGGAGTTGTGCTGACGTCATTTTAGCCCGTAAAATGTTTTCCAGTCATAAGGCTATGTGAGAAGAGACGAGGAAATATAACAGGAACACAGAGAAAAAGAAAATAAATAAATAATAAATAAATAAATAAATAAGAAAATAAGGACATTACCTTTGTAAAAGTAAAGAAAAACGAGCATAATGAAGAACACAAACGAATATGATCGATGCGCATGCATCAGAACCTGATATATCAGCGAGGATCTCTGAAAAAGTAGTCTTATGACTCGAAAATTTACGGATTCTGGAATACGTGAATAAACTTACCACATTCGACGTCATTCGGAAGGTGAATCCTATACACAGCGATTTTCGGTACGCGAGCACTGGGTCGCTTAGCAACCAGCATCGGTGACTCCTGAGAGGTAATGCTGGACGTGGGTGTCAAGTAGGGGGACGCTATCGTGAGAGGAGGGAGAGGACCAGTGAGAAGGATGTCTTTTCAGGAGAATGCGATCTGGGGTTTCTCAATGAAGTTGAAATTGAGTTTCTAGAGCGAATGTAGTTTTAAATATATACAATACTTCAGAGAACTTCTGACAATTACTGGGAGGATTGGGTCCTCAAAGGCATCCGTCAACCCTCTCCTTTCTTTCGGAAGCCCACATCTCCAAGCATTTTGGTCTAGAACATCCCACATTTACTTCTGTGTTGGGCTCACACAAGAACAAAGACGATTATTGCGGGAGTTAGGTTGAGTTCAAAACTGAACGCTGC
>MU892854.1:0-18096 GCA_036418205.1 Ostertagia ostertagi
TCTCTCACTTTTCTTGCTAATTCTTCGAGACGACCTTCTTTACAGTGTTCCCATTTCTCGAGTTGCCAGCGCTGAAATCCGAAGCACAGCCGAATCCGAACACGGCAGTTGATCCTGCCCTTGGCGAAATCTACTATCCAAAGCCAAAATCGTATGTTGAAGAGCAGGAGAAACTTCTGGAAGCAAATCCACCACCACCGAAGACGCCATTCGCTGAGGTGGGGAAATTCCTCCGCTTTTGTCTCGGTACTTCAGAATTTATAGAGCGTGCACATGCGCTCACTGCTTGACCACTGATTCATTTAGCCTTTTCAAGAAGTGGCACTTGGATTTCTGCTTCTAGGGCAGCTTATGAAGCCTCCGCTCTTCGCTTCATAGTGTTTTCCTTTGAAAAAACTGTAATTGGTCCTTTGAGGGAGTTTCTATCGTTATCGTTAGCACTTTATCCGCTTCCCATTGAGTAGGCCTATGCATTTCATCCTTACAAAGTTTATAGCTGATAAATGATACACAGGAAAAATACGGTCTAAACATCAACTGAGAAGATCTTTGAATGATATTAATATGGAACCCTTCGAAATGTATTATGCGACGACGTTTCGGGTTTAAAGCCTTCTCCCGCAGGGTCGGTCCTACCGTTGCGACTTTTCGGAAATTTTTTACGACCCCCTCTTCCAATCAAAAATTTCACGACCCCCTTCACCACCCTCGCCATCATGGTCGCTGTTTCTATAGTATTTAATTCTGAGACCAGTCGACACACCTAACTCCACCCACTTTTCCCTCCAAAACAGCCGTCGAGCGGGGAGGAGTATATACGTACAGTGAAACGGCGAAATTTTTCCCGCTCCTTCATTACACGCCTTCATTACATCGAATACTTACATAGAATACGATCCCCCCACCTACGAAACTCAACAAAATACGACCCCCTCCCCCGTTGGTACTTGTCGCAACATAGTTGACCCTGCTCCCGGGTGCACAGATATACAAAACACATAGCCAGCAGTTGTACATGGAGCAACACATTAAATCAAATTTGTATTAAAAACTGATAAACTGTTAGGAGTTGGGTGAGAGGGACGTGTCAGTCCAAATATGAAACCCCTCCTGCTCTATTCCGATCAGTTGTTACCACTTGTCATCAGGCTGCACTATCCACCAAACCGACAGCCACTTTTCATTCAACCCTTTGACGACAATGGCACCCAATGGTGGGTGCCACCTTAAAATTTCCTTCTTTGTGCATTTAAAACATTTGTAACACCCCAATAATTATAAGCAAGTTCCATAATATCTATGACTAGCACGGCTTACAGAAATGTTTACTAAGAGCTAATTTATATAGAATTTTAGAATGTGCCATTTAGCTCGCCAGCATATTAATTGGGGTTTTGCATTATTAGGCCGAAGATTAATTACTAATCAGGACTTCTTCGTCTTCTCATAGCCCTCAGATATGGGAAGGGGTTTGAAGTGTATCGGAAATTCTCTTGGACACTTAAACTTTTAGAGGTTTTGCCCTCCTTCCCTTTGAAACCCGAGTTCCCTTCCAAATTTGGAATTCTCTTGAAAACAATATACAGTATGAAAGCCTAGAACTGCAGTTATAGGTATCTGGTATACTATCGTATAACTGATTAGTTATCTGGTTATACGCCAAATTAAACATTTGTATAGGAAAACTGCTTTATAAGGACATTGCCCGTCCTAATTTGTGGAACGAGTGTTGGGTCGCCAAGCGCGTGTCCTATACGCAAAGCCCGCATTTTACGTCAAAGAGTTAAACCTCAATTCCGGCAGCCGATAAAATCATTTGCATTACGTTATTCAAAACACTTGTGAAATCAAAGATGACAGCGAATGAGTGGCAGCAGGACCGTTGTGTCCAGTGATAGACCGTGCTTACTACCCCCTCACCTTCATCGCAGCAAATACGACCCCCCTGTCAAGATTTCCTCGACCGTTATTCACCCTAATCCGGAGTCCTTCGGTAAATAATGCGTGGTGCTCATCTACACCTGGAACCCGCCCCCATCGCCCTCTGAAGTTTCGAAACATCGTCGTATCAAGCATTTCGATTAGTTTCCTATCAATATCATTCGGAGTATGTATCACACAATGAGCTCAGAAATCCTATAATATGATAGTACACTGCGTTTCATAAATATAGGTCCACCCTAATTTTTTGCTATTCCAAAGTTGCTGTGCATTTTTGGAAAATGCCGCTATTACCAATAGTTTCCCCATAACGAAAAACCTTGATACTTGATTTCTGGAGAAATCTCGATTCAGAATTATTAAAATATCTTCCTTAGAACGTATTTTCACCGTTTCGCAAATATATGACTACACATCACTTTGGCCCACATGAATCCTATGGGATAATCTAATTTCAGTTAACACGTCCACAATGATTAATGCCACATTTCCTGCATATTATCCCATACTGCGCGGGACGCATGGACAGCCGCGTTATCGTGTGTGAAAATCAAGGATAGAGGATCCTTGTTGAAAAAATGGTAAGACTCGCTTCGAAAGAACTTCACGATACCCTGTGGAATCTTTGTGAACGGAAACAAAAGCGAGCTCTAGCTACTCAGTCGTTCAAAGGTGCCTCAAACCATAAGGGATTCACCGCCGAAATTACGTTACATTGAAACCATCTGCGATTTTCACGGCAGCCGTACCTCATTTCCATCAGACCGTCCTAGAATGAACCTTCACGTCGATCTCCAGAACCTGTAAACGTATAATCTAGAGTGTTAGGAGTGAGAGTCAGCAAGGCGCGAAGGTCTTGAACACAGGCACCATCGCTCATTAAGTTGAGCCCTTTTCCACGGAGAAATGGAGACTTGCGATCTTGTAGCGCTCAAATAATCTTGGAACGCTCTTCATCAATCCGTTGAAGATGTTATTGCTCTGCTGGCTTACTCACCACACGGTGGTTTTGCTCACGGAAGGCCGCATTTCAGTACGGACTTTGTTCGGACTCCTTGTATAATTCGAGAGAAGACACCCAATTCCTCCTAAATTTTGAAGGAAACGCAGTCTTTATTTACCTAAGCGACTCTTCTCTCCGCAGCGGAGCCGGCATTTTGGCATCAATTAGTCCTATCACTACGACGGCCATACACTGAGCAGAAAATTCTGCATTCCAAGCTATCACCACTTCAGTAATATACTCTAGCTGCTTGTTACTTGAAGAGAGGGGGCGGCGTGTGGGAGGAGAGGCGAATAACACGAGGTATGGTAAACTCGATGTCGACTGAGCCCACATATTTCCCCGCTTCCCTGATTCCCTTCACGGATCGTGAGAAATGGAAACTTTTTATGAGTGGCCCGATATTCATGAAACGGTGAAAATTCGTTCTGCTTCTATATAGAGATATGTTATTTGTTCACTTTAGGGAAATTGTCATAAAAACACTACCGAAGTTTCACGTTGATGAAGGAACTCACGTGGATAGCAGCATTACCAAATTAGATGCCCACAGCAACTTCGCATAGGCAGAAATTAGTGGACCGATTATAATTATGAAACGCGTAAGTTCACTAATTAAAGGTCAGTACTATTTAGTTAAAATTTTGAATGACCTGCGCGGATTTTGAGCGGATAGCCTCAGGACAAGTCGATTATATATAAGTACACTGAATCTTTTTATGAAACTCCACTTCTCGATTAATACTTTCTCTTTTTATATTTCCAGACAGAACTAGCGGATGTCGCCGAAGAAGAAGTCGAGGCACACACGGGAAATCCGTTTGACAAAATCAAAACTCGACTAGGATATCCGGAAAGGCAACGAGTGCACGCTGCAAAAACCCACACATTGAAAGGCCTGAAAGGTAGGATCATCTTCCATGGAATTTTGAGTTATTAAGCCGTAAGAAGCCACTGCAGGGGTCATTTATTCTGAGCAGTATCTTATATCCTTTTTAGTGGGATGGCATTACTCCCATTAACGATTTGATGCCAAGTTATAGCAACGCTGTACTAGGAAAGACGAATCCAATCTAGTTACATCTAGGAACTGCTAAGTGTAATCATGTATCTTGTATGGTTAGAGAGCTTATCATTCGCATAGGCCGTTTCATGACGGCTGTAGCAACTCTTCCTTCAACTAAATTAGATTCACTCACCAATCATCGAGCTCATAAAACGTTAGAACATTACATACTGCTTGCACAAGTAGCAGGGGCACGTTGCATTGCTCCGTTGATGACGTGGTGTAGGTAACTCACGTATATTTTTCGATCCTGACTTTTTTCTCTGTCTTTTTTGTGCATTATCGGTTCCTAATGTCGATCAAATCTTCAGTATTGGAAGAATAACACGTTTCTGCGAGTCACGCTGTTTACTACTACATAAGAGTTTTTCGCAGAGGCATTTATTCTGTTTGGCACAAATGCACCAAATAGAAAATCTTTCTGGTTTTCGACAGCCTTCATGCCAGAATAATAGCTCCCCTAATCGAATGGATATCTTCGACTTTCTTGATACATCTTCAGGCGGAAAGTTTTTTGAGACCGCATTTATAAAGTATTTACTTGCTGTACTAGTATATCGTACCAGTTTAAAAACATGCTTGAATTATAGCCCTTAATACTTACAATCAAAGCGAAAGTCCCAAATTTGAACCAGACCGCCTTATTTACCACCAGGCGATCTATATATTTGTATTTTTCCCAACTCCACCTCCATAACTTCTCTCATTTGTTTGAGTTTCTGAGTGAGGACGCCGATTTGCTGCCGTCGAAAGACTCTACTGGAGAAGGAGAAGAAACAAACGAAGGGTTCATCCAACAGACATCAAAAGAAAAAAGCGTCGATCACATCGAAGAAACAATTCCCTTACAGAACTTGGCTGCAGTGAGTGAAGCTCTCTATGAACTAATTGTAAGTTGTGGAGATTGAGATCTATTCTCTTCAGTAAGGTCATTCCCCGTTCTTTTAAGTCTTATCCGTCCCGCCGGATACACTTTTGTAATTTTGTCAGAGAAAAAACAAATAATCTAGTATGGCCACCTGAGGACATATGTACAGCTACCCTGGAGCAAACCAAAACTCGTAGATTTTTTCCACTTTAATCACTTATCAGTGATGGCTTACCCTATTGTCGGGGTGTTAGCGTCAAGCTTATATACCTTCTCTATTTTTATTGATCTATATTTTTGTTGATATTTTATTCTGATCTTCGATTTCATATTTATGCAGAGTAAACCCAAGTAATTGTGATTCAGGCGACTAATCGCGTGCCGCTGTCGCAGTTGGGACTCTCGGAAAAAGAGATCTACGCTCTTTGCGCGAGGTTCGCTCCAGTCGCTGCCAAGGTAGGCTCTCTCACTTCGTTCACAAGGAGGGTAAACTTCTTCAATTGCTCTTCATTCGTATATTGATTTTCAGCACTGCTACGTTTCAAAAGTCGAGGAGCAGTTCTTGGAGAAATGTCGCGGATATAATCAGGACTGCGCACAGTTCCAAGCTAAGGTTAGCGCTTCGTCCAATTTGTATTCTACACGTTCTTTTTTTTCCAGAACTTAGGGCTCATAATTCTCTATTAGCACCCTACATAGATGATAAGTGTATGTAGTTGTAAGTGCGCTGGCTTAACCACAGTCCTGTCAGCGAATCCTGCCAACTATCGAATGCGCACAAGGTTGAGAAAGTAATTCGTTTTGATCTGACAGTAAACGGTAGACCCCAGATTCGCCATCCCAGCCATTTTGTGTAGAACAATTAGGCGCCCGTCCCCCCCAACACAACACTACAATCAAAAACTCTATGAGATCAATCCATATAAACTCTCACAATATTTACTGTAGAAAATTTTAAATTATACCTTGAAAATGATTACCATTGATTCTCCAAACCCACTTGATTGGAAATGACCAACATACTATATAAATATAAAATATAAAATATAAAATATATATAAATAAATATAAATATAAATATAAAATATAAAATATATATAAAATAAAAAAAATATAAAATATAAATAAATAAAAAAATTCGTATAACTTCGTATAATGCTAACAAGGGCGTCCATTTAGTGGAAATCATGCTGTAAACACGGTTTCTTGCATGTTGTAGCACATGTGCTGAACCCACATAACCATGTTCTATTTTTCGCTGAGCGATTTTGTTACAATAAGAGTAGTCTGAAGTACCTGTTAGTGGTCAATCCCCGTAGCGTCAGGGTTGGCAGCCACTTGTTGGCCTCTTTTTGGGCTAAATATGGTCCTGAGAATACACAAGACATCTGATTCTGAAATTCAGCGCCATTTAGCGCCAACCCATAGGCGCCAACCTAAAATGCAAAATTTGTCCACCAACGGGTACCGAAATCAATAGTATTACTTTAATCTGCCTTTTTTTGATACTGCTAAAAGAGTTCAGCGAAAATACAACATGGTTTTGTGTTAATCCATGCTTCCCTACGAGTGCAAAAAACCCTGTTTTCTATTTTGAAGAAGCGCGGCTTGCCCTGAAAGACTTCCTTTGTTGGTGCTGTTCCATGCACTCTAACCTCCCATGTGATTGAGGTGTAAACGAATAAACAAATAAATATTATAAAAGGTAACAAACCGTCTTGATAATTACGAACAAATCGTAGTTGTGTGGCAATGGAAGCAGTAAGAATTTGTTAAAGTACATAATACTACTCACTGTACTATTACTCATGGCGCAAAGTGCTGATAGTCTTCGCAGAGAACTCACATTTCCAGGCGCGCCCACTTGGTGCGATCGCGAACGCCTTCTCGTCAGGTGTCGGTCTGACTTACTACAACTGGGATGTGAATGGAATACCGTACTATGCAGTGAACGAAGAAGGTTCAATCGGAAACGGGCATACCGGCAAGGTTCGTCAGCCGTCAGTTGCCAGAGCCATCGACACAACGTGTACTTTTATTCCAGGTCGATTTCGGCTCATGGGGAGGAGGCTATTCGAGCAATGTGGGTGTGCGCGACTATTTCTCACAGACTCAAGAATATGGAGCAAACTGGTATGAGGGTAGGTGAAGTGCGATGATCCCATCTGACAACTCAAGCCAAAAATATTTTTTCAGGATTATACGGGTACAAGACTGGATGGAGTATTCCAGTTGTTCAAAGCGTGGGAGTTGAAGGAGGCGGTGGAACTCAGGTTTATTTCCTTTTTCTTGTGGTCCTCCATTTCAATCACTCAAGTTTTGCCTAGAGAACTAACCGACAGGAACTCTGATCTTCCTCGTGAGGTACTGAACGGTTTCAGGTACACGTTCCACTAAAAGAAGGCGAACTCGGACGTCCAATCCAGGCCACTAGTGGCTATCATGTGGGACCATATTTCGGCTACGCTGATAGAGTCGGTGTCGACTGGTACAACGGTGGTGTCTCCTTCAACAGGGTGAGAGTTCTCAATCGATATATCGATTGATCTTCTGGGAATAATCTTGAAATTCAATCAATTTTCTCTTTCCTTTTCCAGGGCGTCTCCAGTCCCTTCGTGGGAATCGGCGTCAGCTCGGGCACCGCGATAGGATTCCCTTCTATTGGTACGATTATGAGCCGAGTAGGAGTCAAAGACATGGATCAACTGGCCCAGATGGTCGCCGCAGGAGCGCAAACCCAACAAGTGACCGCTATCGGCGGGTAGCGACTGACAATTAGCATTAAAACTGTTCTACTAATTGATGTGCAATTTTTTGATTTTTTCTACCTCCACATGATCTCGAGACTAAACCTGTGCAAAGAATTGTGTCAAGATTGAGAAAGCTCCAAGCGATGCCCAAGATGTCTGATTATTTAATTTACTAGTTTTATTGATGGTTGTAGTTGTGTGATTGAGAAATATATTCATCTGTTGTATGTGTGCTTTACCCGAAGTATAAAAAATCACCACTAATATTTTCTCAATATTGGTCCGGGCCACGTCGAGAGCTCAGCTAAATCATCTTTTTGATATGTGCTCGACTAGAGTTGGTGTTACATTGGAGTAAAATGCCTTTCGAACCAGACTGATTCACGCCGAGAAAATCTGACCCGCTACCGCCCCGCGCCTATCCCTGAAAGGACTCCTGCCTATGACATCCTTCTCATCAAATCTTCCTTTTACCTGAAATACACTTCCCTCTCTCTCGAAAGTACTTCGACGGGAGTGGTAGGGAAGAAATTGGGGAAGTGGGAAGGCGTAATACTACAGGAAGAATTCTAGAATTTCCTGAACAGACGGTTCCAGAAACCTTCTGAAATCCTTCAAAGGATGTCCAAATCTCTGTTGAACATTCATTAAAGAAAAATAGTCTTCTCTCCACCTCTCCCAAAAATCTACTACGGGTTCCACCCAATACAACCTCTCTTTTCTCAAAATGCGATCACCTATCTCACTTGTTGGGGAATCCTCTACGTCGGTTCAGCCTGCTTGGGTTTGTCTATAGTGTCGAGTGGCCTTGCACTCCTTTGATGTAAGCTAGGAGCGGCAGGATGAAGATGCCTGGCCGCTTATGGTTAGAAACTCCTAGCGTTCCTTGCGAGCCTGGGCATATAGTCAGCAGCTGATACTGTGCCGCACCAAGCAAATTCAGCGATGGTCTCGAAATCCCAACTGCGCACAAAAATACGTCTACTTTCAGTGAGGTTTTATTTAATTAGTCTGGAAAGTGTGAATGGCACAAATGGAGGTTGCAAAATTCAGAATTGTATTCTTTTCTACGGTTTAGTTTAACATTTCCAAAATCCTTCCTATGGAACAACGCACAGGTTTGCCGTAGGAAATGTTGGTATCCCCTGTCGCTGGTCCAGTCCATCGGTTGATCGCGGAAGACCTGTAACTCTCGATAATCCAATTACGGTACTCACTGTCGGGTGTTGATAATCCCGTCAGAAAAGACGAGCCGATGTATGCGATTAATTAATGTTGTGTGTTTGCTGAGTGGATCAGCGCCAGTCGTAGCGCGCGCCAACTACATGGCGCCAGAACTGTCGCTGCGCTGTTGCGCCACACCCGCCTGCTGTTGTCATAACCCTTTCAGTACGTATGTGTCAAAGTAATCATCACAAACATTAGCAATAAACGAAGTGCCACCAATTAACCGCTCAACAAGTGCTATTCATGAAGCTGTTCTATTGGATAGTCCGGAAAGTCCAGTGAAACTATAAACAACGCACCTTAGGAGAAAATCATTACCATTTTCATTTACACTCTTCTCTCATTTTAATTTAGTGTGTCTTCGGAGATTTCAGTTAGAAGGGTATACAGGGGGGGGGCAATAAAAAAAGACATTTTGTCTCCAGACTCAAATGGATTTAATCACACTTTGCTCAGCTCAAAGCGTGTGCTCCCAACTTAGAATTGAAGAGCGCATTTCATTCCATAAGAAAATCTTCATAGTGGCCATCTACGTGGACGGCATCAGAAAAGTTTGCCCCGGAAACATGGTGCTCTGGTCGCACGGGTGGAGTTCTCGAACTGATCGTGTACCAATACGACGGGTTCGAAGGGCGGGTTCCGAGGGGGGTTTGCATAGTTAGAGCTAATGTCCCTAGGTAACTATCCCACGATTGATCGATCCATGAAATAATGTGTAAGAGCTTCAGGCTGAAGCAGTTACTTACAGGCCTGCATCACTTGACGACGGTGACAGACGATGTTATAATTCTTTAGTGAGGGTAGTGAAGGAGGACCTGTGTACTTATAGAGGGACATTTAGGGAATATTTTGCTGGGACTTCCGTCAACGACGGCAATCTCTGCGAAGAAAAAAAAAAGCCGAAGTGCGACCTGGGCAAAATGTCCTTTTTTGCCCCCCCCCCTGTATGTATACGAGCCGTCGCAACGGGTGTGCGAGTTTCAAAACTTGCCTCCAACCAACATCCCTTTGACGTCTGCTATTTTACAAGTTCCTCAAGGGCAGTGCTTGAAGTGTAAAAGCCTGATAATTTGCTGACTTATATAATTCGTTCAGGAGAAAAATGCACCAATCAAAATCTCTGCTGGCGAAGTGTCGCAAGGCCTTCTGGACAACAAACTAGCATTTAAGTTTCAAGCGTTATTGTGGAAGGGCGGAAGTGGTGTAGTGGCAAGTGGCACAGCTTACGCGAGCGGTCCGGGGATCAAATCCTGGGTCGTGAGTCGCCCGGGCCAACCAAGCCTTCCATCCCTCCGGGGTCGGTTAATTGGTACCAGACTTGTCTGGGAGGATAAAAACACTGACTTGTACATCGGCTGGCCCCCGCAAGTCATTGTATAGGCCACATCGCATTCAAACGCCACTACGAATGTACAAATGGAAGTAGAATGCGTGCCGCATCCCAAAAGGGATTGATCAACGGCAAATGCTTTATCCTTTTTATTTAAATCTTTTAAGAAAGCGGAAGTTCCCGCCAAATGTTCTGTTTTTACTTTTTCTCATGCCTAGGGAGCAGCGTAGGTAAAGCAGGCGAGTTGCCGCGCACAAGCCACCAAGATCGCTTCGTGCCATGAGGATACAAAGGCAATCTGGATCAGGGCCGGAAACCAATGTTCCGCCCTGTCCCCGTGGTCTTTGCAGCATCTGACGGGATTAGGAAATTTCCCCTATCTTTTGCCAAAAAAAAAATGCTCAGGGAATCACGATATAGGCGAAATGCGTTCGAGAGCGCTGCGCTTCGTTCAAGTGCGTGGCGACTTCGATGAGGCTGACAGCGTAGCGTGTACAAAAAGGGACTTATAAAGCGCTTTACCTTTCATTATACATATGAAGTCCTTTTGTCCGGTAGGTGATTAATAGGCTTTCCTTTCCAAAACCCCATTCGACATAAGGCCTTAAGGCCCCAAAACTATACGCTCAAGCCAGGAGCTCGGCAGAGCAAT
The DNA here is from genome assembly GCA_036418205.1 of Ostertagia ostertagi. Lineage (NCBI taxonomy): Eukaryota > Metazoa > Nematoda > Chromadorea > Rhabditida > Trichostrongylidae > Ostertagia > Ostertagia ostertagi. The sequence goes on from MU892854.1 coordinate 10,838, forward strand.
GAATGATATGGCCGCGACAGTCGGAATGACGAATCGGAACTCTGAACTGCAACGAACGGGTTCCACGTTGCAATACACACGCATGCTGTTTTCCATCTTGGCTGTTCGTGAACGAAAAATAACATATTTCATGTATTGCCAACGGCTATCGACAGCCGACAAGCAGTGGAAACTCTGTGCAAGTTGATGAGCGTTTCGGCTACGAGCGGCGCTACTTCGAGCCTTCAAATGCAGGCAATAAGTAGTGAGCTGTAATCGCGTCTCGAGTAAGGGTTAAAGGGCACTCCTGACTTTGGCAGGAGCATTCAAATACAGGGTCATTGAAAACCGCGATGAGATGACACTGGGACTAAGTCCTGGAGAGAGGAAGGGGAGAAATGGTGGGGAGAACAAAAATCACTACTGTGGCCCAGAATCCCTTCCCGTACCAAGTTTTGCAACTGGCCCACTTAGTTACTTGAATGCCACTCCTAATGGGGGAGCGCCAGTAAAAGACAGCATGTATAGCGATGGCCTGAGCGCTTTTACGGAGCGAATACCATCCTGGCCAACTAACCATAAGACTTTTATCATTCAGGTGCTGGGCATTGTTTCCAGCCCTTGCTGGAAGCGTTAGCTGATCCCTCCAACATTGTTCAGGCAACCATTCCTGCGATTTCGAGTGTATGTCGTATTCACACTTCCAGCTTCACCGGAAGATCCTGAGCAGAACGTTTTTTTTTCACTCTCAAGCCTCCATGTGGGAGAGGCACCGATGACGCGCAGGGCCAAGGTGTGGCGAATTATCGATAGGAAGCCATGCTATCCAGAATTCAGTGCGCTAAAAGCTCATGCTCAATCTTGCACTTAGGATTTGATCGTGGCAAGGCTCTATTTCGAACACAGCTCCAGCAAAAACGCACAGCTCAAAAAACCGGAACGACATCTGTCTCTGTCGATGAAAGAAACGACTCTGTACGGTGAAGGTAATTTGCATCATTCCTAGAATTCTACAAGTATTGCTCTCCTTTCTCTCTTCCCCTATGACCATGCGGTCTGGATTCTCAACAAACACGCACAGAAAACATCTGGGAGCAGCTGCCTCGTCCCGTCATCGGGGGAGTCAGATCCGGCCGTTGAGAAGGCGCATAATTCGGTTCGCAAGGTAAGAGTAAAAAACTGTTCTGAAGCTATCCCATTATCCTTCTATTTTATAAAGCGCTAACTTTGTGTGTCGGTTTGTATGTGTATGTGTGTGTATGTATGTATGTGTGTCCGTCCGCAAAATGAAGTGAGTGAGAAGGAAGCTCATGGGATAAACAAACCGCTAACAAATCGGGTAGCTTACAGGATTTGAGATATCAATGTTTTGTAGCAGGATAGTTGTGATAACACTCTTAGGGCTATATAAACACCTGCTTAGCACACTTCCGTTCATTCCACATGGTGCTGCAGTGGCAGCTGGAGGGCAGTGGAGAGAGGAAGGGAGGATGAGGAAGGGAAGCGAAAAATCTACCGTCATATCATGATTGTGTCCCTTCTACTGTATTGAAACACCATTGTGTTGCATACGCGTCACTTCCAGGAGGTGTTGGTGTCACAGGAGGAAGGGACCATAGCGGAGGATAGAAAGCTTGCGCAGGAAAGGAAGGTCCCGGCGGTTGACGGGGGACTAATCTGGTGTATAAAAATCAGGTCGGAATAATTTTCGAACAAAAAGCGTATTTCCCTTCGTTTCACTTTTGCATTTTGAATGCTCGTCCCGGGGGTATTCTATAGCAGTTCACTGAGTGCAACAGTCTCAAGCGCAGCAGCTCATCTTTTGCTTCTTACGCTCTACTGAAGGTAGCTCCGTTCCTACAGCCTTCTCTGTCAAGCTTTTGTACCGTAACCTAATTAGACGGGCGGAAGTGGTGTAGTGGCAAGTGGCGCATGCTTACCACGCGAGCGGTCCGGGGATCAAATCCTGGGTCGTGAGTCGCCCGGGCCAACCAAGCCTTCCATCCCTCCGGGGTCGGTTAATTGGTACCAGACTTGTCTGGGAGGATAAAAACACTGACTTGTACATCGGCTGGCCCCCGCAAGTCATTGTATAGGCCACATCGCATTCAAACGCCACTACGAATGTACAAATGGAAGTAGAATGCGTGCCGCATCCCAAAAAGGGATTGATCAACGGCAAATGCTTTATCCTTTATCCTTTAACCTAATTAGCCACATCTGTATCGGCAGGGACCTCAGCAACTCATGTGTGTCAAGCCTAAGCTCAAGTTGACCCAACCAGGTGTATGCTAATAGGAACGCGAGTTCAAGTGCCATAATCCGATACTGGTAATTGATTGTGAATTGCCGACAAAGCGGCTCATCATTCACTGAGAGTCGTCCTGAATTCAAAGCACCCACACGCCTGCTCACCCCGTACAACACCGTTGACGAACCCATCGGGACCACTCTATCGCTCTTTTACTGCGCGCTAGGGCGGGGACCACGACTTCTTGTGGAGCACTGTAATTACCGGTGTCGGATGTCTGCAGATGTGCGAAATTTTGCACACAATGCGAGATGATAGCCGCCATTCTACGGAGCTGACGGGCGGTTGCAGTGCTGGTGTCTGCGCGATTCGCCGCACAACACAAGGGTGCTGCAAATTGTCATCTAAACTATTCGTTTTGCTCGTCTAATTGAACGGAAAGAAGTCTCATTAGCCGTTCGCCACAAACAAGTTCTATGAATCTCAAAAGCATGTCGTGACCGTGGATACGGTAGATAATTGGTCGCTAATTGCAACCACTAATTGGCCGCTCATCTTTAATTAGTGAAATAAGCTTTATGAGCAACTACAAGATTGTTACCAGTCGTCGATGACGACATTTTGCTCTTAGTCGCTTGAAAGCATCGGGCTGTTGGCATGTTTTGTTGGTCCCAGGCCGAAACGAATGGGATTCACCACTGGAAGTAAGTGATGTGAACCGCCGCTGGGGGAACGGACCTCATTTGGCATTCCACCATTGTTAGCGACCTTTGAAGGGTCAACACTCAAACTTCTTTGAGTCAGCAAGTTGCGCTCGTCGTGTGAGGGTCAGCTAATGACTCGACTCCGTCTCGAATGACAACAATGGTCATTTACTTCAAATAAACATGCCGCATAAGTTTGTATGAGCATTGACGCAACGTTCATCGACTGAGTAACACATTTAACGCACTTGATCCACGTTTCGTAACCCTAATTGGATGACGGGGGCAAAGGCGGTAGCGAGCGTGGTCGTTTGTTCATGCCACGACAGGGTCATTCATGCCTCCAAGCAAAGGACATTTATGAGATCACGAGGACGCCAATCTGGGCGCGCGCTGGCTTCTCCTTCTAGATTGGATATTCTGGAGATGAGGTCCTGGAAAGGTCCTGGAAAGGTTCACTCTTAGATGCTAGTTTATCCCTCCTTGCCCCTTCCTTCTGATGTAGAAAAGTGAGAAGCACCGCAAATGTCCCTAACTATTTGAGCAGGTAGTCGTCAAGTTGACGACGCGTGTTGAGTGACGAGGTGAATTGGATCACGATACGAAGGGACAGCGAGTAACGAGATGCTGATGACGGTGCTCATCGTCGGAGTGCCGTAAATGGCCTGTCGGGCGCCTCGGGGCAGCTAGTAATTGGCACATGGCCAACGATGGCGATTGCTCGCGACAACTGCGCATTTAACGGCTTCATAATCAAATCATTACGCTGATACAATCTTCAGCTTTCTTTCCTATGAACCTCCTTCGGAGACTTCCTCTCCACCCATGCCAGCTCACAGTGATTGAGGAAAGCTCCTAGTAATGCGAAAGATGATTTCGAATCGCCTGCAAAATTCTAAGAAGTAGAGCACGACAATGGGAAGGAGCCTTCCTCAACGGCTGCTGGTTCAGTCCTTTACACCCCTTTTTTCCATGAAGAAAAGTGTCAGTGAATCTCTCCCACCCCAGGTAGTTTGCACCGGCTCTTGAAAGCCCAGGAGTTGGGCGCTCAACTCTGAAAAGGAAAAACGTGAGAAGTCCTTTTCGGCACCTATTATCCTTTACTGCCACCCTCTGAGAACGATATATCGACATTGGTCACTTACTGTGACGTTTTCGCTCTGAACCGGTATTATATTCGTGAGCCTACGGGTCAAATTACCCCTGAAGGCGTTTCTAGCAAAATCCACAATTCATGGACGAATTTCCATCAAAATCCGGCCCAGTTCTTGAGGAGTGGGTCCCCATCAGGGCTGAAAGCCCTTTTTAAATGAAAATTGCAAATTTGAAAAGAACGGAGTAGTAGTAGTTTGCACGTTCATAACCGGGTATGGGTTTCCGACACGGACGCTAACCTCTACTCTTCCTGGGAATGGCCCACCGACCACAATAGAGACGCAGGTTTGGGGACCCATCCTCAGGTACTGCTGCGTACGGCCTCTGATCGAACTGGGCCAGTAAAAGGCACGATTATCCTCCTCGTGAGAAGATCTTAAGAAATCGAATCAACGTGTAACATTATAACCCCAACACAACAGATTTACCCTCTTGTCTATAATTAGCAGGGCGAAGCGTTCAATTACCGTACTCTGTTCTCGTATCGAATGGTTACAGTAATTAAAGCATTGCACAATGACTATTAACAGCAGCAATGTGTTCACACTCTTCAATCGCGACAATTATCGTGAATGTTCAGCTGCCTGAGAAAGGCGAACTGCCAATGGAATGGGAGAGGTGTCAAAAGAGAGGAGGATGGTCAGCGCAAAATTTTTCGCACTCGAAAGATGTTAATTCGCAAATGATCGCCAAAAACCCTCCGATCGGTGTCCAGCGATTTTCAGCGCACTGCAGCCAGTTAAATCGACTTAACACGACGGGAAATAAACCCAACGATTGTCCTTTCCGAGTCACAGCTCCCACTCGCTCCCGTCGGCTCCATAAACTACCCCTTGATTTTATAGCACTTCAGAACGTCAAAAAAAACTTCAAAACATGGAAAGGAGAGCTCGAAAGAAAGAGAAGTGAAAGTGCTACTGTGGCTGTGCTTTTGTGCTCGCGCTTGACTATACGGCAAGCTCCACAAGGAGGAATCACGCCGAGAGTAAACTTGTTGGGTCCTTACCTACAAAGGTCGTGTCAGCTATGTTGCACAGAATGCGCGGTTAGAGCGCTCGTTAAAGGCAAACCCTGGTATTGGCCCGACTAGTAGGAAGGATATCGTGAAGGAGGCCCCGACTAATTAGGCAAGGAATATCGTGAAGGAAATTGCAAGGGTCCGTGCTACCTGATCACTCCAGCTTCGTGTTCGCAAGTTTGCGCGAGTAGGGCGCTAATCCTTACGGGGCTCAACCACGTTGCAACGCTTTCACCACACGAGAGATGGTCGTGATCAGCGCTATGCTCTCTCGACAAGCTCTCGCGATTTTGTGCTTATATTGATCGCCCGTGTTTCGCCTTAATCTCGCTACCCACATTACCTACCTTAATCTGGAGGTTAAGGCCGTTAATTTCAGCGTCCCCAAGATTTCTCTCTTGCTTCTCTCCGCTTCCAGGTCGTTTTCGCAGCTAACCGATAAGCTATCACTACGAATGGCTCCTTAGCATCAGTCTAATCATAAGGCACCAGCTTTTAATCTGCGAGGTTTCTTTTTTCTTGAACTGCGACTATTCCTCTCGCCTCACTCATCACGATTGCTATAGAGATCAGCACGTTCGCAGCGAGTTTGCCTTCTCTGGTCGATCTGTCTGCCTCCGTATCACATCCGAGCTTAAAGGCACAACCCAGGCAGAGGTCGTGTGAACGCTTCTCTTCGGTCTGTAGTATAGACCCTAGGAGGACAATCACAAATGTGGCGTTCTCGTGCACGGAAACCAACCGATAAGAGCGCTTGGGCCTTGCAAAGTAAGCTGCCCAAGCTGCAGACTTTTTTCTCTTATCAGGCTGTTGTCTGGCGATCTCTCATCTGTAGCGCTCTCTCGCCCCATACTCTCCTCTCCGCGCTTAGTCTCTCATTCCCTTAGCACAGCCGATTAGGAAGGTGAGTGAGCCCTTAACCTAAGCGTTTTTGATTCATTCCTTTTTTCTTTACTGCCGGCCCACTTCGCACCAATACATTTGCATTCCTTTACAAATTTGATCCTGGGCATGCCTTTAATTTAGCTTTTCGATGATTAGGCTCTTAATTTCAGCGTTTCCAATTATTTCGCTTGCTTTCTTTCCACTTCCTCCACTTTCACCTTCATTCAGCACATTTCTAAGCGCTTCTATACTCCAGTTTTAGCTCGGCTTTTTGGTGCAGTAAAGGAATGTTATGAGGTTTTAGAGCGCTCCATGCACACGACAGGCGCGCAACTGCTGCGGCTTCAAGAAGGGACTCTAAAATCGCATGGACGATTACAAGTCATCATTCAGTCAGTCAAAAGGTACAAATAGTTCCTTCAATATTCTGAACAGGAGTGGCACCAAGGTTGACGAGTGAACAAAGGGGATTTCTCATAAATGTCTGCTATCTGCGACACTTAGGAGAGGGCACTCCACAAGGTTCTTAGTAGAGCCTCAAAAATCGTCTAGGATTGATTTCGGTGAATATCTACATCGGGCTCTGTAGAACGGTCCGTTTTCTTCTGCTGTGCGAGCCTAGGGATGTAAAATAACTGAAGAGGACATGGTGCTCAAGCTGTGAGCGGCAGAAGTCAAAGAGCTGGTAATAACGCCTATGCGACTCTACTGCGATAGAGAGTAGCACCGTTCTTCTGGTGCGGATCCAATCAACTGCCTGCCACTTCGAAAGTTAACTTCAAGCCTTTTCTGGAAACAGCGAGAAGTCGGTCGAACTGTTTCAAGTGACCACCTTTCGATCGTCTGAGTACGGTGTCTTTCCCACTGCATAAGGGAACTTTTCCTGGTACTCTACACGGCCGTACACCTGGCGTCATAACCCCAACCTTTCAGCAACGTTGTCGGAACCGGTAATAACGATATAGTCCTGTAAAGTGCCCTTCATACCGCGGCATTTACATAATTCATCGGCGAACGTTGAGCCAACGCTCCGCCCCCGACGAGAGCGCCGACCAACCAGCGCAGCCGAGCCCGCCTCTTTTTCATTACTGTCATGTGGCGATTAGTGGTGCAAATATGATGATGGCCGATTCGCAGCCGGTTCGTTTCTCGATCGAAGAGCTGCTACGCTCTCGGCACAATATTCTCTCGACTGTACTGCCCAAAGAGGAGCCAAAGAAGTCCGCTGAACAGCTGGCTCTGCCAGGGCTGGCAGGACTCTCCGTCA
>MU892855.1:0-14354 GCA_036418205.1 Ostertagia ostertagi
GTAGTAGATCTAAGCCTGAGTTGGGGTCTGCCGGTTTTTGAACTTCTGTCTGGAATAACTGCATCGAGCATGATAGCTATTTAGTAGAGTAAATTGCTGATTCGAATAGCTGCTACCCTGCGCAGGTTATTGTTGGGACTGTGTACATTTTCGATAGCCTTGACACTTCGGAATGTAAACAAGTGCATGGCGCGAGTCGATCTAAATGGTCTTTACCTGCCTTTTCGCTCTTCCTTTCGAACCGCTTTATATTTCTACTTACTGGACTCATTAACATGGACGTGCGTAATTTGCAAATCGTTTTGTTTACTTAATCCTAGATGAATTACATAGCATTTTAGAGTATTTGTTTCATATGTATCTATAGAGGAATGTCTAGATAATTCAGTGTAACTGCTTTTTTCACTTGTTCACAGCTGTTTGCATTCGCTACCGGTTTTGCTCAACAACTGTCAGGGCGCATTTTGAGGTCCTGGAGCGGCTGTTCAGTGTTGTCACTTGCACTAGATCGACTCTCAGTTCTGACAGCCGTGATTTTCTTGAAGTTTTCCTCAACTCCTCATTCCCAATGTATCATAAATTCTCGTGAATTAGTGTTGAAGGAGTTTTATGGTCTGCAAACAACTTGGGGATGAGTCTGGGTGTGTATTACTAACTAAGGGGGGGGGGTCTTTCAGGACATGGAGCGTTTTTTTTTCAAAATGGTTTCTGAATGTTGTAGAGGCTCATGTGAGGAACACAGAACCATGGTCCATTTTTCCTGAACGCCTCCAGGAATGTCAAAACAGCGGGAAGAAATGGTCCAAAGTTCGATCCTCCGTGATGACAAATTTTTGCAATTTATGTTGGCGCCTCCAAATTGCCGCAAAACACGACAATGACATCTATTCTCGACGATGCCATTTGGCGGCAATCTGGGGGCGCCAAACTATATTGCAAAAATTAGTCATCACCGGGGATCGAACTCTGGACCATTTCTTCACCACTGTTTTGACATTCCTGGAGGCGTTCAGGAAAAATGGATCATGGTTCTGTGTTCCTCGCATGAGCCCCTACAACATGCAGAAACCATTTCGAAAAAGCGCTCCATGTCCTGAAAGACCTCCCTTGTAAGGGAGCATTTGGTGCTATAGTTCGTAGTGTTTGCAGTGGTCCTTACTATTTTTGCAGCAGATGTAGCTTCGGGGTGTGTGAACTCTTCACTTCCGCTTCAACAAACACCTCAGCCTTTTCTGCCCTGCAATTTTGCGGATTAAATATAAGGAAAGGGAAAGCATTTGCCACGCATTCTACTTCCATTTGTACATTCGTAGTGGCGTTTGAATGCGATGTGGCCTATACAATGACTTGCGGGGGCCAGCCGATGTACAAGTCAGTGTTTTTATCCTCCCAGACAAGTCTGGTACCAATTAACCGACCCCGGAGGGATGGAAGGCTTGGTTGGCTATACTGGCAAGAATAATTGCACCAAATACCACCGTCCTCTTATCTATCCATAAGACTGTTCTTCTTTTAATTAACTTAACGTGATATTAGTTTAATTCATTGTGAGATAGAATTGTTTATCTTGTTAATTATAACTAAAAAAATTGTTAGTACGAAAGGAACCACAAATAATTGAAAAAAAGGTAAAACTAGACCATATTTAAAAAAAAACAAAAGAACTAGTTAGACCCGCAGTTGCAAAAAACATGATACGCACAACTTGGCAACCTCAAAATTTGAAAATTATGTAAAATACACACATAAAAATTCTTATTCCGCCTCCGCAATGAATTACTGAAGCCAGTTAGTCAGCGCTCTGTTCTAGATAAATCTTCTACTTTACTCGGAGAGTGGAAGGCCTGGATGGACTTGGCCGTATCCGATCGTTTTATGCACGATGAGGCAGTTCGAACTTGCTTCCTTACCTGGGTACAATCAACAATACAAGTTCTTTCTTCGGCTGTCTGCTGATAACCCTTCTATCCTGTAACCCCTTATGGTTAGTGATTCCTTCGTAAACGTAGACTTTTGGTCTAAATTTCCTATCGTCCGGTACATATGATAGAGCAAAATTGGGTTAACTAGCGTTCGTTGACTCAGATGGTTTTCTTGGTAAAAGATGCTCATTTCGAAAAATACCAGTGCAACGTGATTTTCTCAACTTTGCGTTCCTCTCACCCGACCATCCTCCCGCTTTCATCAAGGCAACTCACCACTGCACGTGCACCTTTGAAAGACCCTTGACATTTGAGAGATTCAGCACTTCTAAAGAAATTCACGTCAGCTCTCTTTTATGCCGACTGCGAGAGAGTTACACCCACTTGGTTGTGGAACTGTGCATTTCTCATGTAATTTCTGCATCTTCATGGTTTCCGTTTCCATTTCTCTATTTATCTTGAGCAAGTGAGTGAGCAGCAGTCCTTTTTACTGGTTTGACTAGATCTCAATTCAAAGGGATTCGGTGGGTATATATTCCTGTGAATTTCTTGATTTCTCGACATTCTCCTGAGTTCCTGTTGTACCGAAGGCCTGCTATAGAGGTTTTGCAATGCTAGACAAGCTCAAAGGAATAGGCCTATGGCCGTGGCTTGACCCTTTCGAACCTGAATTTTTCCTCTTCGGACCTGAATTTTTCCCCGTGGAGAAATTTTTCTTCCAGCTATTGTTTATTACTTGTGAGCCATATATATATACCAGTTTAGCTCCGCACGCAACCGCGCGCATCAAATGGTGGGCTTTAGTGAAACTGGACAACTTGCAGAATATTAGGTCACGTGACTGAGAAACTAACAGTAAGATGTTTTGGAAGATGTGTCACATGATGTTTAAAGGTTGTCCAGTTTCGCTGAAGATTGTCGCGTAATGCGTGCAGTAGCATGCGAAATGAAAATGGTATTTATCATGACTTCGTAAACATAGCTTAGCATTGATACCGAGCTCGGGCGATTTAGCGGTTCATAGATTCTCATTGAAGGAATCGGGTGTGAAAGTGATATATAAACCAATCAATTCAGCATGCAAATGGCTATGCATGGAAATGGGAATGGTGATTTATTCGTATTAGGTCCAGTAGATAGTGGAACGCGTCAACTTCTTGCTTCTTCAGCATGAAGTGTACCGGGATGAAATCATATTCCACGGTGCTAGGACTGCGTTAGTTCATAGAGTGCACATTCAGTTTTGTCGACTATTTTGTATCGTGTGTTCTTTATATATCTCTTTGTGTCACCTACATTCAACCCTCAAATGAGCGCTTGACAGTGATAGTTACAACAAAGTTGGAGAGAACTGCATTCAGACGCTCTTGTCATTACTTGTCACTCATTCGTTTCGTCATTTTCATTTGTCATTCGCTATCAGGTCATACGGCTCGTCATTGGGTCCCGGTCACCCCTCGGAGACGTGAAGGAGCTATATTTACTGTTAATATTTAACTTCCTTATCAACCGTTATCGGTTGTTATCACTTTTGATCATCCATATCCGTGTTCCCGTCCCATCCCCCTATACCACATGTGACAGCCAAGGTTCCAATGTCACCGCGAGGGCCGCAACGAAACTGGTGGTATCCACACTTTGACGCCTTATCAGTTCTTATCAGTCGCTACCACATCCTTTCACACAGCGTCTTGGTCCCCGCTTCACCCCACATATCATACATGAGTGCGAACTCTCTATCGTCAAACGCGACGGAGTACACGAATTGGTCTTACATTCAGACGTCCGTTATCAGGCGATCATATCAGTATTTATCCATGCTTCACCCGTATCTATGGTTTACCTTCCGGCCCCTATTATCTAGAACTTGAGCGCTCGGGTCCAAAGGGGATAGAAAGTTATTGAAGCAAATTGGAAAGTGATAGATCACAAAGTAGAATTAAAGGAATATGTTGGAAATAGACAACTTCTTGTGTTTTTAGCTTATCGAAAATTTCAATTTAATAGTGTATGTCGAACGCGCGTCTAGTCAAATGCAATGAGACTAGCCTGAGACTAGGAGAGTGTCACACGCCTCCGTATTTTAGACGTGACTTCCGCTGTTCAAAGCTTAGATGCTATCAGATGGTTGTGTTTTCTCCAGGGTTTGGGACCATGATTGGTTCTTTCAATGCTTCCCAAATATTGGTTGGCCACGGCGTAATTCTTTTCATGCGCCGCGAAACCGCAACTGTCACAAGCCAAGTTTTCGAAGGGTCGTTTTTTTTTCAAAAACTTAATTTTCATGCAGGGATACCTTTTCTACTATCTTAGTGATCTTTTTATGTGGAACACGGACTAGCGCAGCTTTAGTGCACGATTCCTTCAAGATCAGTACACGATAGGGTTATTCCCGCTGGGTTCTTACCAGGAAGGTCTTTCAGGGCGTGACAAGCTTTTTGAAAACGGTCTTTTGCATGATATAGGGGCAGATGCGGGAACCACAGAACCATGTTCAATTTTTCCTGAACGGCCCTCTGAATACCAGAAAAGGAGGTCCCTAGTTCGATTCCTCGTGGTAACAAATTTTTGCATTTCGAGTTGACGTTCCAAAATTCGCGCAAAATGGAGTTCTGATTGTTCTGGTTGGTTCTAACTCCATTTTGCGCGAATTTTGGCACGTCAACTCGAAATGCAAAAATTTGTTACCACGAGGAATCGAACTAGGGACCTCCTTTTCTGGTATTCAGAGGGCCGTTCAGGAAAAATTGAACATGGTTCTGTGGTTCCCGCATCTGCCCCTATATCATGCAAAAGACCGTTTTCAAAAAGCTCGTCACGCCCTGAAAGACCTTCCTGGTTAGCTGATCTTATTTTGCGAAGCTGATGAATGATTCCCTAAGATGTCATCGAGGAGAGGACCTGCGAAGGTCTTTTCATACCCGAATATGTCACAATAACAACGGAGTTCAATTTTTGCTTGACATTGTTCACCACTTCTAAATTTTGAGCTAGCAGTTTTCGGAGTTCGAGAAAAATGGTGAGGCAGGAGACCACTCGCAAGAACTGAGCGTTTTGTTTCATTCAGACATTAGCTGCTGAAGTCCAAGAATGTATAATTTTGTTGTGAGCCTCGATAAGGGTTTCTTATGATTGCTGAAAGTCGGTTTGTTGGGTTGAATGCAGTTAATCACATTTCCTTCCAAACTAATCAAAGACTCCACCTCAATCTTATATTAATCGAAACATTCCCTTCGGCTTGAGGAAGAGCAATAGGTCTAACGATCTGGCTGTCGCTGGAGAAATATGTGTTTTAGAAAAAAACCAACCCTACCTGCTGTTTCTTATCCGTCTACGCTACGGTTTAGTACAGGGAGCGGAATTCCAGTATCGCTCGAAACCGGTTCAGCACTCAAGAGTAATCAGTAACCCGGAATAGGTTCACTTCGGTCTCTGCCTTATTTTGTAGGATTTTTCTTCATGTACATCACTGCCCGTTTAACCGTTTACGATGGGAAGCTCATTCTAATCACCCAGTACATCCCGTTCGGCATTTCGGAGATCCATTTACTTGTTGAGTTGAGCTTCTCCAGCTCCTTTTTGTCATATCATTTTTCTTGTTTTCCACATCTTTTCATATTACTTCGTCCCTACATGGGTAATATTTCATGTGTTGCTCTTATCGTATTCTAAGCCATTTTGTGTTGGACTTCTTGTTTACAAGGCTGGATGAGGGTGCGGACCAATACTCAGAGAAACTATGTTAGTGACGTGCAGTTCACAAGCACAGGCTGGCAGCATGCAAGAGTCCACTGAAGAGGGCAATCGTTTCAATGAATATGTCGTATTCCCTCTCGTGCAGGGCTGTGGTTGCGCTTTTTCCCTCCTCTCCGCAGCGCGTTTGCTTCAGTAGTACCCAGTCAAAACCTCTGCAGATGAAGCGAGGTTGCAGTGTTTCATGGTATCTTTTTTGAGGTTCCTCGCTCATTGATCCTCTTCATTTCTTATTTCCATTTTTTGTTTTCATCTACGAGCGACAATGACACATTATTATTTGATTGCGACCCGTATTTAAGTGATCATGTTCTTCTCTGAGATGATCTATTTAGTGACTTTGCGCAGGCGTTGCCTTACTTTATCTGTCCTGCACCTTTGCACAGGCACGTGCTCTCGTCAACGTGAGTTTCTATATATTTTATAAAGAATTATCACGACAAGTACCACTGTTCGACCGTTGATGATGTGTTGTTTTAACGATAGGCACCGGCTTCTGTCATTGAAGAAATGGGCCCGACGAGTTACTTGAATCAGGAAGTCGTAGGCTTGAAGGTTTCGCGAAGAACGTCAAATCAGTCTATCACGATCATCGTTTTTCAGCAGATTTTTTTTGTCTGTCCTTGATCTTATGAATTTTCAATAGCCGCTTTAGCTTTGATTTTGGTCCTTTATGAGAAGAGTCATGCATTTTTGAGATTCTTCGCTATTGGATGGGTGTTTGATTTACTTTTTTGAGTTTTTTGCGCTTTTTTATTTATTAACTCATACTTCCGAGACGAATCTTTGTAATGTGAGTGTTGAATTTTTGGTAATCTGGAGAATAAATCGGGTGGTAAAATATATTGATTAGTGGGTAAAAGGGCTCGGCCAAGCGCGTTGCCCGTTGACTCAACGAGTGGTGACGGCCGTATTTGATGCTTTTTGTACTGGGTCGGGAAGGGGTGGAAAATTTTAGTAAAGGTGATCGTGTTTTTAGGCGTTAAGAGGTTAGACGTGCACGGATGGGCGCAGTTGGCGGTTTGTTAGATATTTGAGGTAGAGACGAAAATATGGCATGAATGGTTTGAACTAGAGGATTTGTAGTTTCTCGGCCAAAACTAGCTCTTATCAACGTCCATCTATGTGCTGCGCAGCAAAGCGGGACGTTGTGAAGGAGAAATAGTTTTAGAGAGTGTCAAAAAAACGAGAGAGCGCTATCCAGTGAGCGGGGGGCATCAAGAGTGGATGCCTCCACACACCCTAGCTGCTACACTTCTCTGCTGCAAGTTCTCGTAGCACGGACCCCGTGGAGGGGAGTTGAAGACAGATTAGGTGGGGGGGGGGTGGTGAGCGGCAGCCACTTGACGTTGCATCACAATGCACCTTACCGGCGGCGATGAGCGCAAAATCGGAATTCTGGGTGTCCATCTTGAGCGCACAGTTGCTAAGGCATTTCTTTGAGCGGAAGTGAGTCTTTGCATTGAGCACGGCGAAACCGGCCTATAACGGGGACTATGCATCCCTTCTTTGAGATGCCGTTGTAGCTGTTCAACAATTTTGGGTTAGTGCAAAGCGATATTTATATAGTGGAAACAAGCCTAATAATAACCTTTGCGATTAGGGAATTCACAGATCTCAAGAACTCCGAATGCTGGTCGAGCAGCCCAACGGGGAGATAAAATATGATGCTCAAAATTAATTTTTGCCAAGTAAAAGCTTAGATATCAAGGTGATGCCAATATCGAAGAAAATTTACAGCAGCACGAATCTTGTTCAGCGTACGGGAGTCCCATCATACCATTTTCATATCATTAACATTACTACTTTGAAGTACGTCTCGTTTTCCCTCAAAAATTTCTGTTTCCAAAAAATCAGTTTCTGTACAATCCTAATCCCACCTCTTCTACGCCGATCCACCAAGTACAATCTTCATTCGCAAAGACAAACAGCTGCTTAGCGACGCGTTGGAGCTCACCACTGGCTAAATCTTGAAGAGTGGGCGACTCGGGGGGTTTGGCTAATTAGCTTCATGGGTATGTGATGTGCAAAAAAGTAAATCGTAGAAATCCGCAAAACTCCTTTTCCTTTTTTTGGCATCGGCCTTTTTCGCATATACTCGCATTTTTTCAGGTTCTACGATCATGTTCGGGTGCTGCTGGCGTCTACCATCCGAAACCAATCGACCCCACATGGGGCGAGTTGGCAAAGAAGGCGTTGAAGGGAAAGGATCCTGAGAGTCTGATCTGGCATACACCTGAAGGCATTCCAATCAAGCCACTGTATCTTGAAAGATGATCGCAAATGTGACGAGCACAGGAAACCAGAGGTTCTTATTCTTATTTATAAGTGCTCATTCTTAACTTTGTTCTCAAAATGGGTTGGCCTCGGACTTGAAGGACGAACAAATCCAATGACCTTTAGATAATTTGTAGTTTAGTTGCGATTTTGTTATTATTTTATGAAACTGGTTGGAAGCGAGGTTTAAGTGAAATCCTACATGGACGGGTAAGTTTTTTGACCCGAGTAATTCGACTCATTAAGAAGTGATTTTTCTACCGCCAGCTCTGAAATGAGCTGAGTTTGAAAAATCACTGCTTAATGAGTTCCAGTGGAAGCTTACTTGTCCGACTGTACCTGAATCTCGTTTTCCAATCACGAAATTCGCGAAAGATGTAGTAATAAAGTCCGATCCAGTTCATTTCGGAGCTGGGTAAATTTCAAGGTTGAAGGTTACTATCTCGCAGGCCGCAGGGGCTTCAGTCAGTATTCATAGGTCACACGTTTCTGACTGACTGTTTTCCTCTTGCCTATGAAGGGTGAGAAAAAGGTGGTACGTTACGAAAGCTGTCCACGTCTAATTTTGACCTTATCCTTATCACCTTGAATTTCCCATCACCCAGGAAAACGGGTGCTAGAGCTTAATTCGATTAAGTTAGATCGATCAGAAAAAAAACCTTTCGTCATTTCTCATCGCTCTTAAGAAATCTTATTGACAGAGGAAATGCGCTCTTTACACAACTGGGCAAGGGGGATTCCTGTAACGTTCGTTGCACTTTTGTTTTGCCGGCAACTGTGAGCGAGTCAGCTGAGCAATCCGGTGACGCTCAGATGAACTGCGAATGGAACTGCGGACGCTGCAGGGTGCTTTTTGAACAGAGCCATCAGTGGTCATACTGAACAATGAAAATAGCCAGGCTTTTCAAATTGGCCATCGATTTTTAGTGTATTCGGAAACTGGTTCCCTTTGTTAGAAGAAGCGCTAGATTATTGTTTTACAGTTGCGAAATATTACAGAATCAAAAAATATTGGATAAAAAGAACAAATAAATCACTGCTCAAAAGATAGAGCAATTATTAGGCTCTTATGGCCTTACTAGGGAAGGAATTCAGAATAGGGCATTCAAAATTGCTGGTAGGTGGCTTGCAAGAGAAAAATCCAAGCTTGTCACGTTTCTCCAGAATCCTTCCTCTTGAAGAACTTACTACCAAGTTTTGGAAGTGGTTCACTCACTTCAATGCCCATCCCCCTAACGATCAGCGCCTAAATACTATATAAAAACGGTAAAACGCTAAATTAGCCTCGAAAGGCCAGGGAAATCTCACAGATGTTATCGAAAATGGCTTGATTGTTGCTCGCTCACACATAATTTCAGTGGAAATAGTCCTATCAGCAATTCGAATCTCATTAAAACTGCACCTACATGTCACAACTGATTTTCAACGGGCTTTGACACTCAACGCTTCGAAAATAGATCGAAATTCAAATAGAGCATCATACCATTGTTCGGCACTGAGCAGAAATACATTACTTGAGATGATTTCATTTGATTATAGGCGCGATGAAGCTGTGGAAGTCGAACGTATACACCGTGGTGGAGAGATGAGCTTTTTTGCCCGTGGTTCTCCTCTCAAAAAAGTTAGCTTTAAGAAAGAAAAGCCTTCCGAGAGCGGCAAAGGATCGTGGCGATGAAAGGATTTCATAAAGGATCTGTATACCATTAGGTGGTATGAATTCCCATCTTCCACTGGATGTGGGCTATTGCGCCCGATTACGGAGCTGATGTGTAGTTGATAAGCCAGAAATGAATAGTACAAACAAAATAGCTGGAGTTTTGAAGAGCTGCGCCTATCGTATGAGCGGAGCTTGCAGTCTTCTCATTGGTCATCCCTTCCTCCACCTTGTCTTACTGTATTAAGTGGCTCTACCAGGAAAGTCGTTGAGAACGTGGAACGCTTTTCAAAACGGCTTTTGCGTTTTGACTTGTTTTCATTGGTAACTGCTGTTTTACGCCGCAGTTCGCGTTGCGAATGTTTCACAAGAATGCTGGGTTGTGAACAAAACTTTCGCCCCAGCCGGGACTTCGTACCCGGATCTCTTGCTTTCCGGGCAATTGTGCTAATTGCTAATTTCCCGGAAAAACTGTGTAACTGGTAGCACAATTGCCGGGAAAGCAAGAGATCAGGGTTCGAATCCCGGCTGGGGCAAATGTTTCGCCCACAACTCAGCATTCTTGTGTCTTTTGCTTGTTGTAAGGGCACGTGTGTGGAGCATGGTACTGATGATGATTTTTTTTTCTGAGCGGTCTTGAGATTGTCAGAAAAAGGCCGGGAAAAGGAAATCAGATAAATGTAAATGTAAGTGATAAATGTAATGTATGTTTGTCTTTGGTGGGGATCGAACCAGCGGCTTTTTTTTTCTCAAATATTTTTGAAATTACCGGAGCGCTCAAGAAAAATGGACCCTCAGTTTGGTGATGTACGCTCGTGCCTTTGCAACATGTAAAAAATCGTTCAAAAATCCGCTCCTCTTCCTGAAATAACCTATACCTATGCAGTCACGGAATGTGCTTTTGAAAACTTCCCAGTACATCACCTTTCAGGGGCAAACTTTCAAGTTTGTGCCTTCCGATACATTCCCCTTAAGGTAAGTTGAACTCTACCCACGTGGGTTAATCCTTGTCGGGAGCGTCACCCTTCGTCCAAGCCATCGTTTGGGAGTTTCTAAATTATCGAGTTCATGTCATGAGATTGATCTTCTCAAAAACGCCCTCCAAAAATCGGCTGTGAATCCGCTTCTACTTTTGATGTGCACAATTGACTTGAGTAGACATCAGTGAAATGCTCCTGCTTTCAGCTTCCTGGCCAATATCCGTTCACTCGTGGACCTTATCCAACGATGTACACTCATCGACCATGGACCATTCGTCAGTATGCAGGGTTCTCGACCGTCGAGGAGTCAAATGCCTTTTATAAGGAGAACATCAAGGCCGGCCAACAAGGACTCTCGGTAGCTTTCGACCTGGCTACCCATAGAGGGTCAGTTTCTACTTCATCATTGCAGTTGGTTAAAAAACCGAGATATTGCGCCACTGAATTTTTATTAATGGCTGATTTTCAGATATGACTCAGATAACCCGCGTGTGTACGGTGACGTCGGTATGGCTGGAGTAGCTGTGGATTCTGTCGAAGACATGAAAAGGGTGCTTACTTGAGAATTTTTCAGCATAGAAAAAAGGATTTTTCTGGGCTGTGGGCTAAAAAAATATGGATTTTTCTGGGCTGTGATAGAATGAAACCCTCCGATATTTCGCGTTTCGAAGACATTCACTGACAAGGATGAGAGTATCCTATGACTATGAA
The DNA here is from genome assembly GCA_036418205.1 of Ostertagia ostertagi. Taxonomy (NCBI): domain Eukaryota; kingdom Metazoa; phylum Nematoda; class Chromadorea; order Rhabditida; family Trichostrongylidae; genus Ostertagia; species Ostertagia ostertagi. Next base: position 11,298 of record MU892855.1, read on the forward strand.
TGGCAGCTGTTATTCAGACTGGCCATGGTTACATGTTGAGCTGCAGAAGAGTCGCGTTCAGAGTTTAATGCGTTGCCAGAAATGTTTATTCTTCGAGTATGCCCTCCTTAGAAAGCACCAAAATGTTCCAAAGTATACACTCTCATGTCTCCGTTTTGATTCATTTGATGCTATCTGATGCCAGGAAAGTTGCCGGTGCTGGCATTGCGACATGCCTAGTCAAGGGGACGGACTTAATGTATAAATAAAGGATAAAGGATAAAGCATTTGCCGTTGATCAATCCCTTTTTGGGATGCGGCACGCATTCTACTTCCATTTGTACATTCGCAGTGGCGTTTGAATGCGATGTGGCCTATACAATGACTTGCGGGGGCCAGCCGATGTTCAAGTCAGTGTTTTTTATCCTCCCAGACAAGTCTGGTACCAATTAACCGACCCCGGAGGGATGGAAGGCTTGGTTGGCCCGGGCGACTCACGACCCAGGATTTGATCCCCGGACCGCTCGCGTGGTAAGCGCGCCACTTGTCACTACACCACTTCCGCCCCAAATTATATTGTTAATGTATATTACGAACATTTGGATATCCTGACAATTTTGGGCCTCGTTAAGTCATCTTCGGGAACAGATGGAGACTCATTCACAACCAACAAAAATACGATCAGAACAGGCGATCTCCCCGTCCCCTGCGTATGAATTAGCAGGGGTGCTGGAGTAGTCGCTGATGTGGAATGAAAGGCCACGTCTGTCGTTTCAATTACCAGATTCATTTTGACGCTTCCACTGTTATGTTTCGGCCGTTTCTTTGGTATTCCTATGATGAACTTGATCATTTGAGGGGCGCATTTCCCATATAACAGTTTCTACGAAGCCATTTGCGTGACTGCTATTTCAAGGAAAGAACGTGCGCTGAGTGTGTGAGGGGACAATCTAGCACCGCCAGCATAATCCGCGAATGATTGAGCTTGCCATGCTTTACTTGCCTCAGGTGTTATCTATACGTAGACCTAGGAGGTTGGCGGTCCCAGATAATTCCACCCAAGTTGCCTCTGCTTCAAAGGTTAGGCGGTTTCAGACTTTGCGACTGACGTAGCGAATCGCGCGATTCTCCAGCGATTGATCGCAGAGTCTGACACCTGCATTGCACTGTCTCTCTTTCTCTGTTGAGCCTTCGTGTTTTTCTTTTTTAAAATACAAAGTGTTGCTGAAAAATCGTGTTCGAAGACTTTATTTTCAGGGTGTCGATCGTAAGAAATTGACCGGTACCATTCAAAATGATATTTTGAAAGAGTTCATGGTACGTAACACCTACATCTATCCGCCAGAGCCATCGATGAGAATTATTGGTCAGCAACAAATTTTTGGAAATAAACATCGGAATCGATCGATACGTATCTTTGTTACAGGAGACATCTTTGCTTACACAAGTAAAGAAATGCCCAAATGGAACAGCATCTCCATTTCTGGATACCATATGCAGGTGAGCATTAGTGGAGCACTGATGATGATAGAGAGCTCGGCTCTCATCCACTAAGGGAGGGAGGGGGGGGGGGGAACATTGCGTTACAGCGCCTTTCGTCTTTTAACATCGACCAATCTTTGTTATCAAAATTCTAGCACCAAACCTAAGGGAAAAGAGAGAGACTCGCGGTTCGTTAGGCGTTCTCATTTTCCTTAGAATTCCTCCCTCCCGTAGTCCTCCAAAAACAGCCTTTGCCATTCACAGTACGAAAATAGGTTAAGCACGCAAAAAAGACGAAGAAACGTTATAGCAATGAGGTCGTTAACAGTTCTAACCCTAAAGGACTCCTCGAGTCAAACTGGCTAGATCTGGCTGTGTACTACAGTGCGTCCCCGCCTCACTATATCAGACCTTGGAACGAATTTCTAACTGGCAGTACCGTTTGAACTTTTCCTTCCAGCTTGGCCTCTTTCCAAATCATCCTTTTGCCTGAAGTTGAATTAAAAATAAAGGATAAAGCATTTGCCGTTGATCAATCCCTTTTTGGGATGCGGCACGCATTCTACTTCCATTTGTACATTCGTAGTGGCGTTTGAATGCGATGTGGCCTATACAATGACTTGCGGGGGCCAGCCGATGTACAAGTCAGTGTTTTTATCCTCCCAGACAAGTCTGGTACCAATTAACCGACCCCGGAGGGATGGAAGGCTTGGTTGGCCCGGACGAAGCGTATTAGAGTTTGAATCTTACCATATTTAAAGCTCTAATACAGTCAAACTTGGATAGACAGGTTTTCCTATCCAAATCTTTGACTTCAGTGCTTTTTGTGCTCTACTCCTTTCACTCCAATTTGCACACAATTTTTTCAGGAGTTTTTTTTTGTTGGGAATATTTCACTGGAATTAGTAGGACACTACTTGAGCAAACCACAAATACAAACACACTTACACAGTAATGTTATAGGAAGCAGGTGCTGACGCAGTCTTGGAGATGGCTTTCACAATCGCTGATGGCATCCAGTACTGCGAAACGGGAATCAACGCAGGTCTCACCATCGATGAGTTCGCTCCTCGTCTTAGCTTCTTCTGGGGCATTGGAATGAACTTCTACATGGTGCGTAAGATCTCTTGACACCTTTCTGCCTTTGAACGTTACGTTCTCCTGTGGTTACAGCTTCATTACTATTTCTTGTGTAATTGATAACGTCAATTAAGGAAATAGCCAAAATGGCGAGCCGCTCGACGTCTGTGGGCTGACCTTTATCAAGGAACGCTTCAGTCCAAAGAGCAGCAAATCGCTTATGCTCCGCACTCACTCACAAACCAGCGGATGGTCTCTGACTGAACAGGTAGGAGCGGATCACCTCAGTAAACCTACTGACTGAAATCTTGATTTGCAGGATCCATACAACAACATTATCCGAACTACTATCGAAGCTATGGCGTCAGTGTTTGGTGGAACTCAGTCCCTGCACACCAACTCCTTCGACGAGGCCCTCGGTCTGCCCACGAAATTCTCGGCTCGAATCGCCCGAAACACACAAATCATCATCCAAGAAGAGAGCGGTATTTGCAAGGTAAGCGCCAACGTCTGGCC
>MU892860.1:0-18737 GCA_036418205.1 Ostertagia ostertagi
ATGTTCCATTCCTATCTTTTCATCCAAAGAAGCTAAGAAGCAAGAAAGTTGAGCTGCTCAACTATCTGGACTTGGACTAATAGCGAATTTCCATCATATTTGCAATTTCCATCATGCTCGATTAGATGCTGATTGATTGGTTATATTTCACTTACACACCGATTCTTCAATTGTGGAAATTCTATAAACCGCTAAATCATCCGAGCTCGATATCAATGCTAAATGTTTACGAAGTCATGATAAGTACCATTTTCATTCCGCATGCTACTGCGCGCATTACGCGACAATCTTCAGCGAAAATTGGACAACCTTTGAAATTCATGTGACACATCTTCCAAACATCTTACTTAGTTTCTCAGCCACGTGACCTAATATTCAGCAAGTTGTCCAGTTTCACTGAAGCCCTCCATGTGATGCGCGCGGTTGCGTGCGGAGCTAAACTGGTATTTTTTGCATTGCCCGATATGATTCGACGTCAAACACCCCCGCTATGTCAATTCCAGACCTAGAGATAATGTATAAATATGAGTAGAAGTATGTGGTCGCATCATTCAGCAGTTCTCCAATTTGAAGTATACTTGTTTTGTTTTCAAACTCTACATTCCAGGATGAGGATTATTATACTCACTCTACTTGTGGCCGCATGCGTGAGCGCTGACTTGTTCGACCTCAAAAAATCGCTTGTGGTTGGCAGTCTCAAAGGGCTCATCAAGCACGAAGTGAACAAAAAAATAAAAAAGACTATAAGTCGCATCAAGGAGGTAGAATAAATCTAAGTATTCGTTTCATAATCCGTAGAAGTTGCAACTATTTAAAGCCTGTTATCTTTACAGGTCATCGATAGCAAAATGAATGATTTCCGCAAAAAATTGAGCGGATACAGAGAAAAGATACTGCAGTCGCTTCACCTGTCGAAGGAGCAAAGAAATGAGCTTGTAGAAAGACTGAAGGTTGGCAGCTCACAGAAATTCATGTATTCATAACTGATTTTTTGAACTGTTTCAGATGTTGAAAAGAAAAACTATTGACAAAGTTCTACCGACAGGAGACACAATTGAGGAGATCAACGAAATAAGCAATATTTCAGACTCACTATTCCAGGGAGATATGGTCCTTACGGAGTCCGTTTGCATGATTTCCTCATATGAGCAGTGGAAAATTTGTGTCATGTTAAGGAAGCAACAAAAACAAGTTCTCGCGGCCATTCTCGGCAACCGTTCTAAGCGGCAAGCTACGTATGAAAGCGAATATCCTGGTGCGAGGTGGTCCAAGGGAGTCAACTACTTCTTCGACGCTAGCGCGAGTCAGTGGCTGAACTCACGTTTTCCTGTTCATGTATATCACGAAGAACTAGGGACTGGGTTCTTCTAAACATCACCTTCTCTGAGTTCTTCTTACACTCATTTTCTTGGCTACGTTCAGGTGCGCAGGTTCAAAGTGTGTTCAAGAAAGCTGCACACCAATGGATGTCTGATACATGTATAAACTTCATACCTACCAAATTCGGTAATGCTATGATAGTTGGAAGCAGTAGCAGCACTCCGCTGTACGTCCGAGTTTCAGCAGAAGACAGTATCCGAGTGGTTGCGGACAGTGGATGTTGGTCCTACGTTGGTAGACTTGGTGGTGCGCAAGACCTCTCCCTGGGTGAAGGCTGTGAAAAGGTACGGTTTCAATGGAGATCCCCCGTGAAACATGTATTTTCAGTAATGTGTTACATAAAAAAAACGATCTATCTAGTTGATGTCTTGTTGTACAGGTTGGAACTGCTGCTCACGAGATTGGCCACGCCCTGGGATTCTTCCACACGCACGAAAGATACGATCGTGACCAATTTATTACAGTTGACGAACAAAATATAAAGGTAAGATGCGCAAATGGTACAATAGCTTTGATCACAACATTGCTGAAAACTTTAGCCTGAACATCTCGACCAATTCACACGGCAAACAATCTCGACCAACAACAATTATGGTTTAACATATGACTACGGTAGCGTGATGCACTACGGAGCCACAAGGTCGAATTCTCATGAAGCGACAACTGTGAGGTATAGGAGATGAATTCAAATTTTCAGCGCTACTGTAAACAAAAAACCTACCATGGTGCCGAAGGATGTGATGTACACGGAGACTCTAGGATCCCCATTCATATCTTACTACGACCTGCTTATGATTAACACGCACTACAATTGCACAGGTAAGTAGAATCTCGAATGAATTTTGCTGCCTCACGCTTACGTGCTAAATGTTATACTGCTCCAGACGCATGCAAAGGTAAGAACACACCATGCCAAAATAATGGATTCGCTCATCCTCGTGATTGCTCCAAATGCATTTGCCCTAGTGGATACGGTGGACAGTTCTGTGAGAAAAGGGTAACTGCCCTTCTTACTGGTCGAAATTACAAAATTCCCGAAAGATTTTTTCTAGCCACCCGGTTGCGGTGCAGAACTAGAAGCGACGAGGGATTGGAAACCGTTTGTGGACGTTCTAGGAGACAAGGAGTCTGGCGTCACACCGCGAGAAGATTTTATGAAATGCAACTACTGGATTAAGGTTTGCAGGTGTCAAAAAAACTCACAAGTTATCACTCTCACAATCAAAAATCAAGGCGCCGGCCGGCAAAAAGATAGAAGTGAAATTCGTGGACTTCTCTGATGGAATTGCTATTGATGGGTGCACATATGCAGGTGTGGAAATTAAAACCCATCCAGACAAACGTCGAACCGGTTACAGGTATGCACACCCGATCAAGAAATCAGAATTTGTATTTATCTGAACTAAACTAATTACTAGAATAAAACCTAATATAATTGTTCGTTTAGGTTCTGCTCAAAAGAGGACGCTAACACTGTACTCAAATCGCTTTCGAACCTTGTTCCTGTAATAACCTACAACCGACTCTTCGCTACTTTTACCAAGTTGGAGTACCGCTACGTCTAGATGAACTCTTCAAAACTTGAATGCGGTAGATTTCTCTGGAATAAACTGCTTAATTACTCGTTCCAAAAAACCTTCGTTCTAAATTGCATGAAAGGTGAAGTGCAAGAGTATGACGACGTCTAAGACTCGTGCTGTGCCCCTCTACCTTGCAAAGCTATAGATTGTTAGAGCGACTAATTAGCTCACAATGCCGAGTGCTGCTGGATAACGTTATCGGACCCGGTTGTGGATAGATAGGTCTCTCTCGCAATCTGTTGCACATAACAAAACATGTTCAATGCATGAAAACGAGTTAGTAGCTATATGAGAGAAAAATGTACTGGATAACGACCGGGCAGTTGAACATGGCACACCGAGGGTTCCTCATGGTAGCACACTACAGACCTAATTGTTTCTTTTATGCCGGCTCATTGCCCATATGTGTTTCCAGACACGGAGAATACATCATTATACATCTGTGAGACACCCTCAACTGAAAATTGATCTTAATATGATGTTTACAGCAAAATCTTTCAATCGCATTAGACATGAAACTTCCCTACAATAGTTTGCTAATCTTCGCATAACTATTCAATTCGGCGATATCTTGTCAACGAAGGTCGGCTATCATTTCCATACAAAGACCTGAAGCAATTCGGAGAACGTCCATCGTTCCACACTCCTTCACCAGCTACGGAAATCGCAATTTCCGACTGTTGGCACTTCCTGTCTTCCTGTCTTCCAGAAAAGAAGCGCAGGAGTTGGCATGCAATATGGCGACTGTTTCAACAAAGAATGCATCCAGCCGCAAAAAAAACGCACAGCGCTAGTTCAGCCAGATCGGCTTGAAGCAATGAAGCTCGAAAGTGATGTACGTTGTGAAATAAAAGCCCCCTTATATGCAAGATTGTCAAAAAGATGCAAAGGGATGTATGCAGACACTCAAGTGTATCTGTTGCAGGAGAGGTTGTAACTTAAGGCACAGTGATTAGCCGCCTGCACGCTATGATCAGGGAGGGAAAACGTCATCAATCAGTCCACCAAACTGACCCATCCTGGCGAGTTGAATCGCTGCAGTGCGCAAGAAGGTTGGTGCTTGGAGTCTTCATTACAAGTGGAAGGAACCAACTTTACTTCCTTATTGAAATTTCACGCCGATGACTTTTTTCACACAATCATATCCTGGGTTTTCTGCTATAGTGCGAAGGTTGTACTCTTAAAAGTGTCATTCCTGGAAAATTTGCGAAAATTTTGCGAATCGAGCTATTCGCTTGCGAATCGCTGGATTCGCGAATTGCGAATAGCTGGATTCGCAAACTGCGAATCGCTGGATTTGCAAACCATGGCATCGGCCTATCGTTGTCATGTCACTGACATTGACTGTCGCAGCCCTCTGGGCGCCCCGCGCATCCCCGCCCAATTGCGTTCAGCTGCCAATGCGCTCTGCACTCCATTGGCCACGCCCCCCCCCGCGGTCGAGGCCAGCTGTCAATTAGTCGTCACCGCCCGCGTGTCGCTGCTCCTAGAGGCTGGTTACCGGTGAAAGGTCGGTGCTCACCGGGTAACGCGATAAGAGCCCGAGGCGGAGTAGCGCTAAGTCCCTTAGCCCAAGCTGTAAATCTCAATGCCGGTTGTGTCCCTCCCCGTTTGGGAGAAACCGTTACACCAACCCTGCTAGGCTTACCATTAGCCCAGGCTTAACCTGACATTGCTTGATAAGACGAGTGCTTGATTGTAGCCGTCCAAGATTAGTCAACGTTTATTAGGCTAACGTTTCGGCCTCTTCGCCTTCGTCAGAGCCTGAAAAGTCAAAACCAAGTGTGACTCGCCTTCTCAGACGTCTCCACAAGACTAAAGACGTTTCCATATCTTAGTAAACCACCCAACAGCACCTATATCGATAGATGGTTTACTAAGATATGGAGGCGTCTGAGAGGGCAAGTCCCATTTGTTTTCGTCCTTCCTAGTCTCAGTCGAAGGAGAAAAAGCCGAATCGTTAGCCTAAGAAAGTTAATCAATATGGCTGCTATCAAGCTTTCATACGCAAGATGCTGCGACAAGTTTTGCAACGTTTGCTTATTTGGAGCGGAAGGGAACCGATTAATGAATGCAGTCCTTTTCAACAATTCATGAAAATGAGAATATCAATTTGGGGCACCACTCAAGATCGATTCTCTCCAGAGCAGATCAACATACAAATTGGTGCTTCGGAGACTACAAAGGACCAGAAAAAGAAATTTCTTCTTTCTTTGATTCTTCTTTACTTTGAGAATCGACTATTGGCAATATTCGGTAGCAATAGCCTCATAAGCAATAACCATCCTCCCTCTGCTTTCTCTCGATAATCCTTTCTAATCGACCAATATTAATATTTACTCGCAATATGTCTCAAATAGGTTCTCCAAAAAGAACACTAAGTAGGTTCAGCAATACGCTCGGCCATACGGTAGATAGATTGAGCAAAGAGAAATTGGAGCATATTTCTTGGGATGAATGTCCATCGAAAGAGGCAGTACGGGAAACAATAAGCAGAAGAGAAGAGGGCATTGCTGATTCAGATTTTGCTACCGCTAGAATCGAAGAAAAATTGGCTGAATATGCGCCAATAATGGATAACTTAGAAAGCGAAAAAGGGAAAGGAGTCTAAAGAGTACGAGCAATACGCTGGTAAAGCTGAGTCACCGATGTTTAGAGCGTCCGATCTCAATGCTGTTCCAAGCTCCAAGTAGGAAGAGCAATGAGGGAAACAACATCCTCGCAATCAATAACGGAGACGATCATTGACCCGCGCATGAATCAGCTTAACAGTGAACAGCTGGAGCTCCCGCCGCTCCCGATTCCACCTCAGCGGAAAAATGGAAGTGGGATAACTTTTGGGAATTGCACAATGCCAACATACATTCGCACGATCTGCCAGAGAAGGTTAAGTATAATCACCTAATCAGTGCTCCGAAAGGTCCGGCGAAAGAGGCAATAAAGAAGTTCGATTAACTAAGGGAAATTGAGCAGTGCAATTTTTCCTCAATGAATACAATGATAAGGATCTTCTTGTAAACCAATTGGCAGAAGAGCTTGAAGTGCGCTCTTCGGAGCTCTTCGGTAAGAGACCAGCGCTCGCTCTCAGAAGAGGTACAAGTCATCGTCATGCAGTTGATAGAGAAAGGGAGAATATTGACAGCTCCTGGCTAATTAGGAAAGTCCTGTCTAAATTCCCCGCAGAAGTGATGCTAGGAAGCAAGTAAGCTCACAAGTTCTTTTCGAAATGCATGAGATCATCCAACACTTGGAGGACTACCTCTCAACAGAGGAAATGTGCACGTATACATAGGGGAAGAAGCGACTAACCGGAAGCCACCCCGATGCAATTTGAGGATCACTGCGAAAAAGACTGGAGCTACTTGCATGCACTGTAATGGCGAACATGCTTCATTCCAGTGCACGGTTTTTCCCACTTCTCAGAAACGTTCAGAGTATCTGAGGCAATCAGCTGTGCTTTTTGTGTGTATCCTCCACAGATAAGACGTCGCGTGCTTGCGTCGACCCTGCTTTTACTGTAAGCACCCAGCTCACCACAGCTCCTGCTGTTTTAGGCAACAGTGTCGCAAACCAGCGCAACCAATAAAGCAGGAGCACTCAGCCGCGGCGAAAAAGCCACCAGAGAAGGGCAAGAAGGTTAATAAAGTTGTGGCATTGGTCAATAGTAATCAGATTATCAATGCTGCTGACCAAGAATACAATAAAGTCGATGTAGAGATCATAATGCAGTGTTGCAGCTTCAAGCAATGTTGCACACGAAACAGAACAATAAGTCGCTTCTACTTGCGGCGAGAGATCACAGTACTCGATCCCGTAACGAAAGGTCTAATAAGTGCTGACGTCTTGTTAGACAGTGGGGCAGAGGTTTCGTTCACAGACACCTTCCTAGCTGAAGAGCTGTGTCTACCAGTCATTAAGGAAGAGGGAATGAAGCTTCATACATTCGTATCGAAGGAAATTCGTCAAGCAGAATGTGAACTTGTCGATTCGATATGTGGGACGCAGAAGGAAAAACTCATAAACTACGTCTGCATACTCACAACGTATTAATCGAGCTTTTTCTACACCTCGGGTATCAAAAGCAGACCTTGAAGCAATTTGTGCACTGAAAGGATCTGTTCAATATATCGATACCAATAAGGAAGTCATCAAGTCCCTAATTCGTTCTGGGGTGCGACCAGATGTGGACTCTTTTGCGAGCAGATGCTGCACCAATATCTCTTCCCTCAGGATTAATCCTTCTTCCCACCAATTGGGATATGTTGTGTCAGGAAAACCAACAATAATCCCCGCGGAAGAAAAGCGTCAAGTGCTGCACGTATCACCTCACGTGGACAAAGACGAGATTTGGAATACTGTTGGTCAATGACTTACAAGTGAACACAGTGCACTCCAGTGATTCCCAAATATAGGAAGCAGAGCAAGAGAAGTGGGAAAACTACTGGACCATGGACGCTCCGAAACCTTCACCAATAACGGAGCGTACAATAACTAGTGCAATAGGACGGCTTACGATCCAGTGAGATGGTTCGTTCGGTTCGCTTCACAATGCAAGGGTATTTCTTCAGCAACTGTGGAAAGAACAACACGATTGGGATACTCAGTTATCGCCTGAAAGAACAAATGAATGGGAGCGAATTCGGAACAATACGCACGGATTTCAAAAAGAACCACCGCGATTCTCAGCTCCTAAAGCGAGTGAAGCAATTCTGATAACATTCCCCGACGCTAGTACCAGTGGAATGACCACTTGCTCATACCTTTGCAGACCACATCTGCTATCGTCACACTTGCTTATAGCAAGATCGAAGCTGCCATCAATACATGAGCAAACAACAATACCCAAGCTGGACCTGAATACATTAACCCTAGCAATGCGTCTAAGCAATTCAATCGTGTCTCAGTTAGAAAATGTGCTGAAGATCAGCATATTATACATTTTCTCCGACTCCGAGATCGTGTTGAATTGGGTCAAGCATGATCATCAGCGAGAGCTTGGAGTATTTCTACACAATAGACTGTTGGAAATACGTCGCATAGCAGAACATGTAAGCAAGAAAGGATATCGTATCATGTTTGGGTATGTAGCAACAGAAGATAACCCGGCCGACTGTGGCACAAGAGGTCTCACATCGGAAGAGATGAAGACCACTTCTGGTGGACAGGACCATGGTTCATTCAGAAACATCAGAACGAAAGGCCAGCCCACGACATGTTCGACGCTCCACAAGACGACGGCGAACAACTCGTCAAGGTTCAGGGGAGGGAACTTCCTATCAGACGATTTTCACCGCTACGACATCCCTACCAACGTCACTACCGATGGGTCGGAAAATGACGTTGGTGTTGATGTTGTGGCTGTGAGGTCCAGCCAGGTCATGTAAGAACGTTCACTCAGGAAAAGCGAGTGACCCGAGCGCTCAGACTCGTGAATGCTCTCGTTAAAAGAATTAACGGAAAGGAAAAAACTTGACTATAGCAATATAGAGGATACCTCTATATCACGAGAGTCTCAATTCTTGAGTGGAAAAGAGCTCGGATTTGCTGGTCGTTTTCTTATACGACATCATCAGAGAATGAGGATAAACAATAAAATCGGGAAATCCCTCAGGCTCCTCAACATAAGACCAGGTGCTGGGTATTCTGAGATGCCATGGACGATAGGGTCATGCCCAAATAGGCGTGAGACGAAATCTCCAATACTAGTTCGAGAGAAGACTCTCCTGGCAGAATTAATTATCCAGGAACTTCACTGCAGCGGTCATCCAGGGGTCAGGCACAATGGCCCTTGTACGCCAGGAATTCTGGATTCCCCATTTACGCTCACAGGTCGTGCGAGTATTGCAGGAGTGCTTTTAATGCCAAAAATTCAATAACCTTCCGTACCAGTACTGTCCAAGAAGACTTGCCAAAAGAGCGAGTGGTGCGATCATGCCCCTTCAGTCACATAGGGCTGTGTTGCTCTGGGCCTTTAACCATTTCCCTCGCGAATGGGAATGAAGGAAAGTGCTATTCAATAATTACATGCATGGTAACACGTTTCATTCATTTGGGCGTGGTAGCGGACCTCTCCGCGACAGCATTGTTTCAAATGTTAAGAAAATTCTTTGCCAGACGAGGAATGCCAAAGTCAATAGTGAGCGATAATGCGCCTACGTTCCTCTTAGGCGAACCCATTCTTAGGGACAGCATTCAAAAGGCGCACAGCAATCCTTCTGTAGCGAAGAACTTGGAAGATTGAGTGGAAGAACATAGCATACATAACGACGTACGAGGAGCTGTCGACAACAATAATCGAGACAGAGTCACTTATCAATACCCGTTCACTCACATACGTGAGCAACGACATGGAGACTATGGAAGTTCTACGCCCGATAGAAGATTCCTCCAGAAGGATATTGAGATCCAGTTACCATTACTGCAACTGACGGACGAGCAGAATGATCCCGATTATAGGCCATCCGCAGAAATACCAGCTCTGCTAACCAAACATCAAACAGTAGCTGCACTGCAAACATCCTGTAAACGTATGGAGAAGTACTGGGAACTCGGCAGTCTCAGTACCGAACCAGTCTGCGGGAAAAGCACCCGCTGATTGTGGGACAAAACGAGGTTATGTAGTAAAAGCGCGTGAAGGTGAAGTGATGTTGTGTGCGGTGATGCTTCTCCACGTGCTGGGCTCAGCGCAGGAGTGGTCGCGAAACGTATCGGAAAAGTTCTCGCTCATTCCAAGGATGTTTGAAGTGCTACCAAGCATCCAGGTGTTGTGACTAATTTGTGCACACTCGCGTGCATTTACTGTCAACGACTCGAGAAAAATTTTGAAGAAAGTTCCAAACAAAACCTTCCGAGGAATCTAGATTCGCTCGTAATTGAACACTTCTCTGTCAAAGCTGAAGTTCGGGTAGGGGTGAGAAGAAGCAGAGACATTGTCAGCAAGGAAGATCGTCACTGGCCACAACAAAAATGCTCGACTCCGATCCTCAAAGTAGAACTTAAAGATTCGGTAAAGGCGGGCCTTCGTCGCAATGGCACCATAAACCTTGACAGTCTCATTAAAATTGGTTTTTTCGTATTGAGGAGAGCTGATAAGGGCAACTTCAATGAACACAAGCATTTTCAGAGTAACTTTCGATAGCAGATCCTTTGAATTGGCGGACGAGATTTTGGTGGCGGAAGTGGGAAAGTCTGTGTTGTTCGCTGTAATGAGAATATAATGAAACTTCCTTAGTGGCCTGCAAAACCGACTCCAAGGATTATCGATAGGTCTAACAGGAACACGTAGTGCCTTCTCCATTGCGACGTCGTTTGAAATACGTCTTTCAACAGAAAGATCTGCCGTCCACGTAAATCCTTCAGGAAAAGATTGGCTGCATCCACAGACCATAAGCATTTAGCAATGGACAGCCTGCAGTGGATGTCCATCCGATGGAGAACGTTCAGGGTATCATCGCAAAAGGACTTACGCGAATAACCGTTACTTACAAAGCACAGAAGTTTTGGAACAGGCTGCGATCAAAGCTTGGAACGGAATCGATAGAGAAGAACTTTTTTAGTAGGCCACGGTGGTCATTGGATATCGTCCTCCAACAAAGTTGAGTCATAGATCACTAACTTCTTCACATGTGTCAGTAACGTAAATAAGTTGTTCTTTTTCTCAGGGTGAGCTTGTAATTATGTGCAAAAATGAAAAACTCTAACAAAAAAGTTCAGAAAAAATTTGGATATAGGGTTATTCGTGCCCGAATCCGTCGATATTTCTAGAAAAATTCCTAAGTGACTGCTTAAGCTGGAAATGCAAAATTTGAGGGTAGGCTTATAATTATGAAACGCACTGTAGCTCTGACATATGCGATCTTTGCGCTTTCGAATTTCGCTTACTTAAATGGAAAATGCTGCTGGTACCAAGATCAGTTATACGTTAACGTTACGATAAGTTATACGAGCAATAGCATTTGGCGTCCAAATATGAAGAAAATTCTCGTAAATGAAGCCATATAAGGCATGTAAACAGCATTTAACCTCAGATTTAGATCTCATAGTTTAGCAATATGTAAGTAAATTCCCAAAAATTTTATATCAATATTAGCAATATCACTTCATTATATAAACCAGAACTTTGGTGTGTCGGTTTGTCGGTGTGTGTGTCGTTCTGTCCGTCCGGACCAACCGCTCACAAAACCAGGGAGTACGAAGGGCAACACTTCGTGATGTTGATGTCATGATCATGATAACACCCACAGCGGCTATATAAACACCGATCGAGCACACTCAGCCTCATTCTACATGGTGCTGCCGTGGCAGCCGGAGGCGGGGGGGGGGGGTAGAGGGGGGGGAGAAAGGAGAGGGAAGGGGGAGAGGAGAAAGGGAGGGAGAACATGGTGCTGCCATGCGCCGGAGAGAAGGGGTATAAGGAGGTATAACACATTCAATAGTGAGGTGGTTAATGGAGTACGTCATGCTGCTATTCCGTGGTTCCTCCCTACCCTGTGATGCGCGCGATAGCGGGCGGAGCAAACCTGGTATATCAATATTCGGTATGTTATCGAACGAGTTCGATGTCCGTGATATTGCGATCCAAGCGTTTCAGCTCTATCTGCACCAGCATGGATAATGCTTGTCGTGTTCACCGTCTTCCAACCTTGCGTTCTTCTCTTTACTGAAAATCTTCCAATGTCGACCTTCATTCGATAGACTGAGCCGGAAAGCATGTATTTCTGAGTGATGGTGTAGAGTCTCTCCTTTGCATATGTAGCCGTCTTTCAAAGCTGTGAAGCCGCTAAAACGAGTTCTCCTCTTGTGAATGCCGAGCCGGTTTTGGCCAAGGTTTGGTGTGCCAACTGAGCATCCAACACTGGCCATTTTGACGTGGGAGTGGATGTATATCACGGACATCGAATACAAGCTGACTCGAGCCGAGAAAATGGTACACAACGAGAAAGTTCAGAATAAGGAACCATTCATAGCAGTCTTCAACAACACAATAGAGAAGCCGGAACACAAGATCTACGATATTTTCCCAAAGTTAACAATACCTGAAGAAGACAATAAAGTGGAAATCGATGTATAATCCTTCCCCAACAATACCAGAAAACCGCGTGCCAGTAGACCTATTCAATGAAAGGCGAGCCGTTTATTCTCTGCAGGTAGTGGCTAGAGTGATTGTGGGGTGAAGGGGGGGGTGAAGTGAGTAAAAAGTGGACCAACCATAACAAACGCAAGATTCACTAATTCTTCTTCTCCCTAGCGTTAGTCCCGCGCAGTCGCAGGGTCCGCTGTTTTTGTCAGCCGTCGCCACTTTGCTCTGTCCAGGGCATCTTCCATCGTGGCCGCGACCTCACCTAGGTCCTTCTTGATTACGTCTTTCCACCTTTTCTTCGGGGCTCCTCGCGGTCGCTTGCCTTGTACTTCGAAGTCCATCGCTGTTCTTATCGGATGGTCCTGTGGCCTCCTTAGCACATGCCCATACCATCGCAGACGCTGTTCTCGCACCTTCAGCTGGACAGGGGCAGTCTGCATGACCGCTCTGACCTCGTTTCTGACCCTGTCCAGCCGCGTCCAGCCGCAGGCCCATCTCAGCATCCTCATCTCAGCGGAGTGAAGCTGCCTTTCGTGATTCTTGTTCAGGGGCCAGCACTCGCTGCCGTATAGCATCGCAGGCCTTACCACTGTCCGGTACACCTTTCCTTTGAGCGCTCTGGAGCACCTTCGATCGCAGAGGATTCCAGTGGACTCCCTCCATTTCATCCAGGCCGCGTTGATTCGTGCCTTTACTGCCTGATCCACACTTCCGTCGGCTGCCAGATCGCTCCCGAGGTATCTGAAGTCCTCCACTCTTTCGATGGTCTCACCATGGCCGTCCACGATCGGCTCTGCACCCTCTTCGGAGCTCAGGAACTTGGTCTTCTTGACATTCAGCCGTAGCCCACCTTCTGTCAGGACTTTCTGCCATTTCTGCACCTTGGCTTGAAGTTCCTCTCTACTATCGCTATCAAGGCGACGTCGTCAGCATAGAGGATAGTCTTCAGTGGTCCCTCCATGAGCCCCTTCACCAGGCATCTAGTGTTAGGAGGAAGAGGAACGGGCTCAGAGCTGACCCTTGGTGCACCCCGACCGTGATGTCCACCTCCTTCGTTAGGCCGTATGGGGTGCGTATAGCTGCCTTGGCTCCTTCGTACATATCCCTCACCAGAGAGATGAGGTGTTCTGGCACATTCCGCTTCCCTAAGCGACCTCCATAGCACTGCTCGCGGTAGCCGGTCGAACGCCTTCTCCAGGTCGAGGAAGGCTAGGTAGCAGGGTCGGCGCTTTTCGCGATACTTCTCCATCACTTGCCTAGCGATGAAGATGGCATCCGTTGTAGACCTTCGGGGCATGAACCCGAACTGTTCCTGGGAGATCGGGACCAGCTCCCGCAGTTTCGAGTCGACCAGGCGCTCGTACAGCTTCATGGTATGCGCAGTCAACTTGATGCCCGCGGTAGTTGGAGCAGTCCATCGCGTCACCCTTCTGCTTGAAGATGGGGACGATAGTGCTTGTTCTCCAGGCAACTGCGTTGCGCAATTCCAAATTTTTGGCGACCCCCTCCATTTCAAGGGGTGTCAGTGCGACCCCCCCTCTATTGGACATGTGTATTCTCCATTCAAGAACTCTGTGACGATATCATACTGAAACGAACAAAACGAGATACCCAAATCAACACTGATGTAGTGAATCAATTTATTGATGATTTATCAGCAAAAGGAACATTTCGATTTAAGATTATTGAGGTGTGCAGGAAAACGATTAGTAAAGTAAGGCAGGAAAACGATTAGTAAAGTTTGAATGTAAGAATTCGCGCCCATACCGCGACGCGAGGTGGGGTGGAGCGCGTTTTCCACTCGCTTGGGACGCGGATTTGAGGCAAAATGAAATATGAAAAGTTTTATTAGAGGAATTGAGAGGATTTTTTGTAAACCTAGGTACCGTTATGTTCCTAGTGGTCTCTAATTTCAGGTATGTGCCAAGATTTCCGTCAACGTCCAACCGTGTTTCTTGTAGAAGCTGGAAAATCTTAATCTCCAATAGTTACGGGCGCCTTCTTTGAAAGCTTATATCTTCGTCCACAGGCGTTTTCATGGAACCGGACACCAAAATTTTAAAAATGCAAATAGTTTTCTTTCAAAAAAACATTTGAAATGTTGCGGATGTTCAATATTTAAAAAAATCGTACCGTCGTTCCGTTTTCTGTGCACACGCGAGTTTTCGACATTCAAACATTCATAACTTTCTTCATAATCAACTTTTTGCAAATGTCTAAGGCTAATTAGAAACTAGAAGATTAGAGCTTTCGAACAAGCACCTGAAAATTTTCCAGCGATCATTCTTTCAAAAAATAGTCCCGTCGTTCCGTTCGATGGGTTTGGGGTCCGATTTTTGAGAAAGCGCGAGTTTCCGACATTAAAGCATTTATAACTTCCTTCGTATTCAACTTTTTGCGAATGTCTAAGGCTAATTAGAAACTAGAAGATTAGAGCTTCCGAATAAGGGCTAAAACTTTTTTGAAAAATCACTCGTTCAAAAAATAGTGCCGTCGTTCCGTTGAATTTCATAGACTTTTTTTCAAGCCTTTCGTCTGAACCGCGACATTGCAATATTCAAGAACCCATAACTTCCTTCAAACTTCATTAAATGAGAAGCGGTAAAGACCATTAGAATCTACGCGAAGAGTACTTTATTACTAGCTTTAGCTTTTCATGGAATTCTTTCTTCTGCTTCAATTTCATAAGGGGTCTTTGAAATTCAATTCAGCAAGTTCGCTACATTTTGTTCCGCTTAGATTTGATTTAAAAGCATCAAAATTTTCTTGAGGAAGTTTGTCTGCTTACGGCCGCTCACAGAGAAGGCGTTTGAAATATGATTACTGAAATATGATTACTATTGAGTTTATGGTAACTTCAGTCTTTTGGGACCATTCCTCCCAGCCTTTCACCCCCTGGTCCCTCTGTATGCGACCCCCCCCCCTTTCGTTCGGCCAAATGCGACCCCCTCGTTGTTCTTTGCGCAACGTAGGGTTGACCCTGCTTGTTCTCCAGGCATCCGGCATCCTTCCTTCGGCGGTCAACGTATTCAGGAAGCGGGTGAGCCACCTCACCCCGTGCTCTCCCAGGGCCTTCCAAGCCTCTATAGGCACTCCATCTGGACCAACTGCCTTTCCAACCTTCATCTTCCCAAGTGCACGCCGAACCTCATCCTCTGTCCAGAGTGCGATGGGACCAGCTGTGGCCTCTGCCCGTGAGTTGTTCTCGTGGGAGAACTCCTCGTTCAGAAGACCTCTGAAGTACTCTTCCCACCTCCTCCGAACTTGGGCTGGCTTCCTCAGTATGGCGCCGTTGTTGCTCTTCACGCTCTTCACCACCCTGATATCTTGAGTAGCCCGATGCCGGGCTTTGGCCAGTCTGAAGACGAACTTCTCTGCGTTTCTGCTTTCCAACTTCTCGTACAAGGCGTCCATCTCCGTGTTCTTTGCCTTGGCTACGGCGGCCTTAGCGAGCCTCTTGCAACTCTTGTAGGCAGCGAGGTCCTCGGGGCTCCGGGTCTTCTGCCAGCGCTTGTATGCCTTCCTTCTTCTGCTTCACGACTCGCTGGACCTCCTCGTTCCAGAACCACGCTGCCTTGTCTCCTCTGAATCCACCTCGCGTCTCTCCCAGTACCTCCTTGGCGCATCGTAGGATGATCTCAGCTGCAGTGCCCCAAGCCTGCTGCACTGGTCCCTCAGGATCTGGGAGACCAACTTCCATTATCCTTCGCTTGAGGTCACTCTTCTCTGCACGGTGCAACTTCCACCACCGGATTCTCCTCTCGGTTCTTACCTTTGTCTTCTTGGGGAGCTCCATGGCTATGTCTGCCAGGAGTGGCTTGTGCTGGGAAGCCAGCTCCTCGCCAGGGAGTACCTTGACGTCCTTCACAGTTCTGAGGGATGATCTTTTTACCAGCACATGGTCGATTTTCGCGTTGTGTCGTCTCACACTGCCTGTCGGTGACTCTTGCGAGTCTCCCTTTCGCGAAGAACGTGCTGCAGATTGCCAGATCGTGGGCCGTAGCCAGGTCCAGGACCCTCTCTCCCTCGGCGTTCCTCACTCCTATCCCTCTACCTCCGTGCACCCTTTCCCGGCCTCTCCTGTCACTGCCGACGTGGCCATTCAGATCACCTGCTACGGTCAGGTAATCGCCTTCCGGAATCGTTCTTATGGCTTCGTCCAGGCTCAGGTAGAACTCGTCCTTATCACTTTCGGGGCATCCGGCTTGCGGTGCGTACACAGAGAGTATGGTCCAGTACCCCTCCTTCGTGTCTATCCTCACAGCCATGATCCGATCGCTGATCCTGTTCACTGCGGAGACATAGTCCTTGAGCGACTCCGCTACCGCTATGGCCACACCGTTCCGCTTGGTGTCTTCCCCATTGTAGTAGAGTTTGACACCTTCCCCGATTTCCCTGGCCTTAGCACCTTTCCATCGCGTCTCCTGAAGGCATAGCACTTGGATGTTCCTGCGCGTCATCAGATCAGCAACCTCTCGGGACTTCCCAGTTAGCGATCCTACGTTCAGAGTCCCTATTCGAACTAGCTTCTTTGGCCGAGGCCGTTCACTCCTCGGTAGCCCTCGCATACTGACCACAGAACTCGGGCGGGGGTTCTGCGCGCCACTTCCGGGTGACGTCCTAGCTTTATCACTGATTCTTTTGCGACTTTAGACATGTTTGTGTGACTGGGGTCTTCATCAGCCGGCCTGTCAACCTGGGCCTGACGCTGGTACTAGAACCATTTTTGCAATTTTTGCAAGGCATGGTTTAGAGCCTCGGCAGGGATCGAACTCGCGGTTTTTCAGAGGTGCAGACATGAGTCTAACCTCTTAACCACTCGGCTATCCCTGCCCCAAGATTCACATAAGTGTTGAGGTGTTACTCTATACATTACGACTGACTGTGATGTTCTCTACTGGGTGAAACGCTCTTTTGTGCGTTCCATCCTCTACTGTGATATTGTTGTTACAAGTGAAA
The DNA here is from genome assembly GCA_036418205.1 of Ostertagia ostertagi. NCBI lineage: Eukaryota > Metazoa > Nematoda > Chromadorea > Rhabditida > Trichostrongylidae > Ostertagia > Ostertagia ostertagi. The sequence continues at coordinate 16,999 of MU892860.1, forward strand.
GAGAGCACAAAGACACGGAAAGAGCACGAAGACGTAAAGATTATGCAGGGAGGGGGTACCGGGGAAAAGTCTAGCGACAACACATTATTTCTTTTTAAAATAGCGCGAACTGTATACCGTTACCGGGATGAGGGGTCAACACCTTCCACCGACTGGAGAAAAGCACTTACACTCTTCTGCCACAGTCTTCTTCAGTCACAAAACAGCTTCGAGACGAGGGAAAAGTAGGTAAAGGTGTGTATTGGTAAGCCAGATCGAATTAGGGAGACCCACCCCCGGTGGGCGGGTTCTCTAAAAAAGCAGTGCTTTATGAAAAATTTCATAACTCGGTTGGGAGAAAGCCTACAGAGCAGAAAACAATTTGGTGTAGGGGAGCAATGTCTAAGGTGTTTCCAGCATACATGACGTGGGCGGAGGCCCGCCCACAATGGGCGGAGCGTGCTCTGAAGTGGACAGCGTTTTCTACAAGTCCTCATAATTTGGTTTTGAAGAGTCTCAGGGAGAGGGGAAAAGCTAGGTGGAGGTCAGAGACGAGTGGAGGTCGACTGTCGATGGCGGTGATGCTGCCGAATTTGTGCCTGTTAGAATGTCTTGGAGAATGGGAGAGAAGAGAGCATTGGTCAGTAGAGGAAATGAGGTTAATTCCCAGTGGCAGGCGCGGTGTGCACAAAAGTGGGCTGAGTTTGTTGCCAGACTTGTAGTTGGGTTCCAAGTAGTCTAGGAGACAGAGAAAAAGGGGGGTAGTGATTGGAGGTAGAAGGGAAGCAAATTGCTATAGGTGTGTGAGGCGTGTACCGGTGTGGGCGGGGTTTGCGCCAAACTTATAATTCGGTTTCGAAAGTCTCAACGACCGTGAAAAAAGTGGCAACGGATGAGGGTCATACGCCACAGATGGGTGAAGGGCGCGGCGAGGTGTACGAAGTTTACCGGAAAGCGTTGAAAATTTGTCGATGTCCCTGTTTTATACCACTGCAGCCCCGTGTGATGCACGCGAATGCGAGTACAGCCAGACTGCTGAACTAATAATTTGCCCAATGCTCAATGAAATGGTGCCCTGGTAGAGTAACTTGAAGCGCACTTGCCCGGTAAGCAAGAGGTGCGGGTTCGAGTCCCGTTTGGGGCGAAAGTTTTGTTCACAACCAAGCACCCTTGTAAAACTATTCAATCCAAGTTTCGCCGAATACATTAAACTCATTGGGTCGTATGTGCATGCGAGCGCATTCGCAATAAGCGATAGAACTCGATTATTAATGACAAAGCGAACCCGTACTCCAACAAAGATTTTTTAGAACGAGTAATTAAGCAGTTTATTCCAGAGAAATCTACCGCATTCAAGTTTTGAAGAGTTCATCTAGACGTAGCGGTACTCCAACTTGGTAAAAGTAGCGAAGAGTCGGTTGTAGGTTATTACAGGAACAAGGTTCGAAAGCGATTTGAGTACAGTGTTAGCGTCCTCTTTTGAGCAGAACCTAAACGAACAATTATATTAGGTTTTATTCTAGTAATTAGTTTAGTTCAGATAAATACAAATTCTGATTTCTTGATCGGGTGTGCATACCTGTAACCGGTTCGACGTTTGTCTGGATGGGTTTTAATTTCCACACCTGCATATGTGCACCCATCAATAGCAATTCCATCAGAGAAGTCCACGAATTTCACTTCTATCTTTTTGCCGGCCGGCGCCTTGATTTTTGATTGTGAGAGTGATAACTTGTGAGTTTTTTTGACACCTGCAAACC
>MU892865.1:0-17139 GCA_036418205.1 Ostertagia ostertagi
TTGAAATGTAATGACAGTTGCCCCACTTTCATTCCGTGTGCCATGCCCTTTAGGTTCGATAATTGAAAGAATACGTACAAAATGCTTGGACCTGTTTGTTTTTTTCTTCAGTTATCGAACTGAAAGAGCCCTACACCAAATGATGTGTGGGACAGTTTCTAGTACATTTTTATGAAAACAGGCTATATCGTCATTTTCAGCAAGCCGGCATAGCAGAACTTCTAGCAATTCAGATCTTCACTTCAGATATGAAAGTGATGGCAACTCTTCGACAGCTGCCTGTTCTAAAATAAATAATTGAGTCAATTTTGCGAGTGGTATAATGCCATCGACAAATATTTAACTATAAGATTTGCCTTTCTCTCGGCTTAATTGTGAGCCACAAAGGCACGACATCCATGACATTCGCGCTTCCGGCTGGTTCTGCTATTGATTGCCATGAAACGGCCTATACGACGTGATCTGCGTCTCTTTCGTCCTCTGTGCTCTCTTGTATCCGACACTGTTTTACCGTTTGGGCATCTCGGTGCCTCTTAGGCTGTTTGTCTCTGTCTAACTGTAAGTGGTCCAAGCTTGTCCGCCGTTAGAAAGAGGGGACCCATATTTTCTACGCTTTCGGCAGTTTCTCTTACTTTTACCCTCCCAGTTCCACGTTTTCTTTAATTCTCAAGTGGAATAACTTCATCTGGTAATCGTGGAATGAATGCACGCTATCCTCAAAATTGGCTGTAGTCGACGCTTCTGACGAGGTAGCGTAACTGCTAGAGGCGTGACCGCAAATTTTCAGTACTTGGGATCAAATATCGCCGAGACCAAGCGAGATCTTCATTCATTCGGAACCAATTTATTGGTACCAGCTCTTCTGCAATTATAGAGACTTTGCCTCGAATACTGACAAGTGTACACTTCACGCCAAGAATTTGAACGCTTATATGATTCAATTCGCTGAATGCATAGCGCGTAACCGTAAGATCGACAGGAGCCATTTTCCTAATCTCAACCGCAACGAGAACATTTTAATTTACCCACAGCAATTACTGTACGGGAAGGAAAAGCAGCGTCAATTGGAAATTTTCGTTGTGGATTGAGATTGAGTAATTAATTAATTTATCGGAAAAAAAACTTTAAGAAGAAGCTAATCGAAAAGTCTTACCAACCCTTTCTCGGTTTCCTCCCTACATCCTTTCTGGCAACGTTTCGTGCTAGTATATCCATAGGTAACATATGACGGTTTCATATGTTAAAGGAAGCGATTACGACACATCGAGGAAGCATATGTGCCACTGAGGCAGTAGCTTGGCTATCCAGGGAAGCGAGATGCAGCGCTCTCACGACGCAAGGTCCGCTGGTTGCTGAGCAGAAGCACTGTTGTGTGGATGTTGGCGCATCCATGGCTAAATGCAGGGCATGACTTACTAGATGTGTGGCTGATAGAGAGCTAAACCTATGCACTTTCCTTCCCTCACCCAAATCAGTTATGCGAGTGTCACCTCGCTCTCCATCCGTCCTTTTAGATCTGTATACCTTTCGCTTGGAAACTATACAACATACTATTCCTTCTGTGCATAGAAAGCGATCACAATAAGGTCTGAGGTCGCAGAAGAAGAAATATACCAAATCGAAAGGCAGGCGGTCCTCCTGGTGGTGCGGGACGATGCACGTATCCGAGCGAATAAAAGACCCTTAGTGGCCTAGGAGGGTCATCCAGCCGCAGCGCCGCGGCACACACGCGCGCCTCTGCCGCCTCGCTCGGGCCGTTCCAGCAGAGAATAGCGTTAGCGTTGAGAGAGGAGCACCGATAAATCCGCTCAAGCAAGCAATCAAGGGCAACGAAGCGAATCTCCGTTGGCCAATCTGGTTCTTCTTCATCCTGCACCACTGACCACCTTTACCTTGATTTTTTCTAATGGACTGCCTTTTTATCGTAATTGGCCTTCAATGAAGAAATCTCACCATCTATCGGCGGTCACCTTAGTTAGTTGACATTCCGATGTATTAATTTGATAACCGCACCGGTTCAGCGGTCACCGTAAATCCCAACACGTGTCTAGTTCACTTGATCTTCGATTCCTTGCCAAACGTTGCAGCGTCCCTGATCTTCGACCGACAGCGAAGTTTGGAGCTCCAGAGCTATCGGAATCTATGGCGGCAGTCCTTCCCAGTGCATTTGCCGATTGACACATGACTTAAGCATGCTTTTAGTCAAGTTTTCGAGGAATTGTGGGATAGGAAGATGTTACAGGAATCGAAAAAATGGTTATAAGCCTATTTTTTCGCTTTTTCGCTGTCCGTTGTTCTTAAACGCTCTCCTTGCCGCTCATTCCCTCCTGCCCGACTCTGAAGCTAAAGTGTTCATTACGTTGATTTCCCAACTTTGGTACTATGGACGTGGAAATTGTGCATGGGTTTTGGGTTACGGTGCCTGGTTTTGGTAGACGGGTAGTTATGCGCTCATAAACGTACCAATTGATTATTCTATAGAAGATAACAAGGATAAAGCACCCGGCGTTGGCAGAACCCTTTTTGGAATGCGCCGTGTATTCGAAATCTTAGTGTTATTTCAGTATGCGATTTGCCCTACATGAAGTCAGCGCTTTCATACTCCCAGACCAATTCGATACCAACTGACCGACCCGAAGGGATGAACAGCTGGGCGAAACTGAAATCTGTACAACAGGATTCGATCCCCGGACCGTGCGCGTGGTAAACAGCGCACTTACCACTACACCGCTTCCACCCGTCGCTGGTGATAATGTCACAATTTTTCCCGACATAAATCAAAAGTACAGATGAGTGCAGGGGAAAGCTGCTGGTGTAACTTTGGGAACACCTGTGCAATGAAGAGTCGTCTATAGGAACGAACGTGCGTGAAACGATTATACCTCAATCTACCGATTGCAACCGGTTCATTGTTGAGTTCAAAAACTGCCAACCAGTATTTTATCTACATTCCCACGTCTGTGTCCTCTTATTTCGCTATACTATTTCTTTGATATGTGAATACCGGGGAATTCGCACTCTTAAACGAGTAACGTTCATTTTCCTTCTTGTTTTCGGGCAAAGTTGCTAACTTCTCCAACGTTCTGCTGAAACTACTCGGAGCTGCTCATTCGTGAAGAGGTACTTCCATTTTTTTACCACTATTGAAGCATTTCGGAGTATTACCAGTTTAGGATATGACAGTCAGCGACGACGAGTTGTTGGAACGGGCTAAGGATGTCATGAAACACGCCTACTGGTAAGTTCCTTGAATCAGTGGAGTGGAGTGTTCAGAGTTGGCAATCGCACGTGCGATTAGGCGATTAGGCGATCGCTCAATGGGCGGGGCAAAAAATGCAATACATCATATCCTTTTCTTATCGCCTACTAGTCTAATCGCCTAACCGACGTACGATCGCCAACTCTGAACGCTCTACTATGGTTTGCCTTCAACGATCTAGAGACAACGACTTCCCATTTCAGCCCATACAGCAAATTTCCAGTTGGCGCGGCTATTTTGACTGCTGATGACACAGTATTTGTTGGAGGTAACTATACTACTTCAACATTGATCGCTGAGTCAGCAAGGGCCAACCGTCCGTTGTTCATTCCCAAAAATGGCGCTATCGCAAGATATAGAGGCATTATTATGACAACGCATTCAAAACCACGTGAAACATCTCCTTTTTGTTAAAACGGGACTAAGCTCAAGGCGGGAGTGAAGAGAGTCTAGGGTGCGTGAGCAATTTTTGTTTTCCCCGAAGTTTCTGCTCCCTCCTAGTTAGGCTTAGCGGACGCCCCGTATATTGCGATAGCACCCCAAAAATTTCACGACCCACTTTTCTAGGAGGTCCCACAGATAGACCTCTCTCTCGCCCTACCCCTACCACCACCCTCGTTAAGATGGATTGTTTTAGCATCTGATTCTGAAACCAGACGACGTAGCCCAACTCCGACTACTTTTTCCCTCCAAAACGGCAGTGGTGGGGAGATGGTGGGAGCAGGATTGAACATATCAGATGAAACCAGTTCACTTCATGCTTAATTTTTCAAAATTCTATCAATATCAACAGAAACCCTGCCAAAAACGCTCCTCCCTTTCCTTTCACCACAATCCATCCAACGCGTAAACCACTCCGACGGGCGTCTAACCCTATGTTGCTATACAAGTAGCAACGGGGGTCGTATTTTGATGAGTTTGCGGCGCGTCGTACGCCGGGTATAAAGTATGCCGTTCAGGGTGTATACACTGCGTTTCATAATTATAGGTCCACCCTAAATTTTTGCTACCCCAAAGTTGCTGTGCATTTTTTGGAAATGCTGCTATCACCGTTAGATTCCTCATCACGGAAAACCCTTCATAGTGTTTTTCTGACAAAGTTCCTCCCTCAAGTAACCCAATTAACTTTTTCTGAACGAATTTTCACCGTTTCATGAATATCGGGCCACTCATAAAAAGTTTCCATTTCTCGTGATCAGTGAAGGGAATCAGGGAAGCGGGGATATATGTGAGCTCAGTCGACATCGAGTTTACCATACCTCGTGTTACTCGCCTCTCTTCCCAGTAACAAGCTCAAGCCAGAGCACTTACTGAAGTGGGATGGCTGAGGAGCAGAATTTCCTCCCATGTCGGCCGGCTCATACGACATAAGCAACTAAGTGCGAAATCCTGGTCAGTGCGGGAGAAGAGTAGCTTAGGTAAATGAAGACTGCGTTTCCTTCAAGAATTTAGGAGGAACTTGGGCGTTTTCTCTCGAATTGTGTAAGGGGTCCGAACAAAGTTCCGTGCTGAAATGCGGCCTTCCGTGAGCAAAACCACCGTGTGGTGTGTACGTCAGCGAAGCAATACATCTTCAGCGGATTGATGAAGAGCGTTCCAAGATTATTTGAGCGCTTCAAGATCGCACGTCTCCATTTCAGCGTGGAAAAGGGCGCAACTTTAATGAACGAAGGTGTGGCTGTTCAGACCCTTCGCGATCTTGGACTCTAGCCTCCTTGTTTCGTGCTACAGGTGATCTGAGATCGACGTGAAAAAGTTTATTCTAGGTGGATCTGATAGAAAAAAAGCGTACGGGAGGGTTCCGTGGAAATCGTAGATGGTTTTGATGTAAGGTAATTTTGGCGAAGAATCCCTTATGGATTGAGGCTCTTTTGAACGACTGAGCGGCTAGAGCTCGTGTTTGTTTCCTTTCAAGAGGATTCCATAGGGTATCGTGAAGTTCTTCTGAAGCGACTGTTACCATCTTTCCGACAACAGCTCCCTCGAACCTTGATTTTTACGCACGATAACGCGGCTGTCCATGCCGGTCCTTCCACGCCAGATGGAATTGTGGGAAAAATATGGCAGTTACTGGTGGCCACATGTTAGCTGAATCAGATTCCAATAGAGAATCATAAGGGCCTTAATTGTTATAAAGTTCCACAGCAAAGTAAAGCAAAATGGAACAGCCGAAGAGCTGAAAACGTCGATCATCAGGCGCACAGACAAATTTCGATCCTACTGTAATAGCTAATTTGGTTACCAGCATTCCAAAACGTATTATTGTGTTCCTTATGACTATGGGAGGACCATCCCATTGTTGAAAATTTGTGACGTTTTTTTGCTATAATAAAATCTCTCGACAAGTGATGTGTAGTCATATTTGCGAAACGGTGAAAATACGTTCTAAAAAAGATATTTTAATAATTCTGAATCGAGATTTCTCCAAAAATCGAGTATCAAGGTTTTTCGTTATGGGGAAACTATTGGTAATAGCGGCATTTCCCAAAAATGCGCAGCAACTTTGGAATAGCAAAAATTTAGGGTGGACCTATATTTATGAAACGCAGTGTATACTTGAGAAATCGGAGCGGTGAAAAGGGTAAATTGCATGGGAAATTGTAGGGAATTTTTGCGGTTTTATGGTAAGTATATACCCCCGCTCGACGGTAATTTTTTGGGGTAAAAATTGTTTTGAAAGAGGGGGTCGTATGAAACATTTCATGAGGAGGGGGGTCGTAAAAACTTTTTGAAAAGTAGCAACGATAGGACCGACCCTGCTCCCGAGTACGCCCCCACCCCTGAAACAAACCAAATACGACCCCCTCGTTGAGATTTGCGCAACGCATGGACACCGCGAAGGAGATTGCGATTAGCATTGTCGCTTAGCCTTATTTATTGCCATGCCATAGTAGGCATCCCAGGCCGGCAAAAAGAGGAGCAAAGAACAGCGCGATTTCTGGCCTGACAAAGAACGGATGGATGAGGCATTCTAACCGATCACTCTCTCCTCGAGATGTGCCACGCATTCTTCTACCATTCTGAATAATTGTAACATTGGATGCGGTTTGGCTCAATGGCGTCGCTAGATGCATGAATCAATGTTTTGTCCTCCAAGGCAAGAGTGGTAACGAATACCCGAACAAGGAGTGATGAAAAACTTGTTGGAATGTGCGAAATCCAAGTTGGGTTTTCATCTTCACACAATCTACGCGTGCTTAAGTGACTGCCACCAGCCGCTTCACCTCTGCGTCTTAAAATTTACTGTACTCCTAAAAGTTCCACACCCAGCCTTTCCACTCACTGCTTCCACCCGTAGCGACCTAGCAGGCCCTTGTTCGTCTCTTTAGGCGCCTTGTACTTCTGCCCGCCCACCGACAAACTTACTCAGGTGGTGGTTTCTTGATGAGGGACTCTAGCCGTGGACGTGACAGAGGAGAGCGTAACCCTCAGGTTGTTGACGTCAGCATCGATGAGACCCGAAATATTAGATCAACGGGCAGAAAGGTCCCATTTTGCGAGTTTTAAGGCCGTTTCTCAATGCAACAACCCCAGACCGAATTGGTGGGGTAACAGCGGTCGATAATGAAATTGTGGATGTTGAACTGACTGAAAATGAAAAAAGAAGCAAAGCAAACCGCCGATGAAGCCCTTGAACAAGGACTCTCTTCCCCTTGAAATGAGGGAGGGGCGTGTCTGGACGAGTTGTCTGAACTTGCTTGCTCCATGGCTCCACTAACCCGCGCGTATTTGAATTAGCCGCTACGTCACAATCCACTTTGTGTGTTGAGTGTGCGTGTAGGTATCTCGTCCCATAAGTTCACATGTTAGCTTGGGTATGAGATCCTTGGGAAGCCTAGCGATTAATCGAACCTTTTCGGTCGCGCCATTGGCACATCTGGCAACCTGCTTGGCGGGACTACTTACCCCATCCACTAACATATATATGCTCACTTCTCTATTATGCGGGATTGTTCGTCTATTTTTCGATTAGTTGTTTCGATTTTCGTTTCATGAACTATAAGCGTACTCTCGATATTTATATCTAATATTTTGCAGCCAAGGGAGAATGGTGTGTGTGTTTGCGGCCGATTTGTGCTTGTGTGGGAACGCCGGTGGTGTGTTGTTCACTTTTCACAGGGGTTATCGCGCAAATTTCAAAGCGTTATCCGCGATTGGTGGAGACACTTCATCTTTCATATCTAAATTGCGCTTTCCTTAGTGGTGATGTCCAACTTACCTCGCTTGTTTTGAACATTCTCCGGTTCCAGTCTTGGAACTCGACGATGGCAGTCTGTGTGGAATGAGTAGGCAGATTTCCTGATTGAAGTTTCGGGCGACGTAGGGTAAGTCCCGCTACTTTCTCCATGGAATGACTCCATAATTTGGACTCTTTTTCAGATCATCTGCGGATCTCTATATTATAGTAAGCATATCGATCAAAACAACGGATGTTTGCGTGAATGAGTCATCTCTGCGATATGCCAAGGCTTTCACGCGGGTTTTTCTGGGACGCACGAGAAGAAGGAGCTAAGGGAGAAGAAATAGTCGGATATAAGTCTAACATTTTGGATAAAAATCAATCGTATATAATTTGATTGAATTTGTGTTGCAGAGAGTTGACACCGATTAAATTGTTAACTTACTATTAAGAACTTATCCGTTAGCAGGACAAAGAAGAAACTTTACGACTATATTGCACAATCTTCAATGACAATATCTGCGAAAAAATGAGTACTTGGAACTTCTCGATAAGGTTGCTGAGCTCCTCAACAAACCACCTACGGTCTTCGGGCTTTTTGAATCGGTCTTTCGTACTCTGTCGTCTGCACTCTCTCGCCTCAATAGCGATTATGGAGCGTTCATAGTTGGCGATCGTATGTGCGATTAGGCGATTAGGCGATGATTCAAAAAGAAAAGTAACGTATCGATTAGGCGATTAGGCGAGTAGGCGAGTAGGCGATAAGAGAAGGATACGTATTGATTTGTTGCTCCGCCCATTGAGCGATCGCCTAATCGCCTAATCGCCTAATCGCCTACTCGCCTACTCGCCTACAACGCTCTATGGGCGGAGCAAACCAATCAATACGTATGTAGTCTTCCCCGCCTAATCGCCTAATCTATACGTACATTCTTTATAAGCTAATCGCCTAATCGCCCGTACGATCGCCAACTCTGAACGCTACATAAAGCCGGGTTTAGAGTTTGCGACCTTAACCGCAAAAATCGCAAGTGCCCCATTTGAACATTTGAAACACTGAATATGAAACAAGTAGAATCATGAACAGTCGTCATTCAGCCATCACCATCAAGCAGAAATGGCGGCGGGATTGGAGAGCACCTCGCAGTATTGATCGGGCACTTGTGATTTCTGTGATCCGTCGCGCGATTCGCGCAAATCGCGCGACGGATCGCGGACCCGACACCAGCCTTGGTGATCCCAATGACCTTGCACGCTCAAACTCTTGCACACTAAAAGTGGCCCACCCCATCCCCCGAATTGTCTTCATTTTCCCTCGTTTACTTATGTCTCTTTCAGCACTATTAAAAATTGTGCTCGGCGTCATCCTCTAACCAAATCTGTGCTCGGTCCTTTCTCGACGGAGATCATGGAGGAAGGTTCAAGTAGTAATGTAACCCTGGGTTTACATGTAGTCCATGAGGCCCACTGCGCGACAAATGTGCAGACTTAGGGGCCTTCTGGCCAGTCATCTGGATCCTACTGTAGCACTAACCCATATGTGGAATTTTTGGGAGTTTTGACGATCCGATCGTGGAGGCTTTTGTCAAGTGTTTTGCACTCAAACGTAGGCGGAAGCGGGTTTGACAGGATACTCCCACACAGTGCTACCCAAGAGGCCCATCCCCCGCCCCATTTGTTGATAGGCCTTTCTGTGGGGCACCTCTAGTACAGTCTAAACCAGTTGAAATACAGACTGCCTGACATCCCGTCTATAAAACTTTAGCAGACCGGCTTAATGCCAAAAGCTAGTTCGTGCGCAAGAAAATTCGCGCCACGATTCTATAACGGCCTGACTCGAACGATCAAGTTTCCCAAACGAGTCAGCTATATTCGACGTCCCAAGGGAGCCGGCCGTATCGCCGGATCCTTCGGAACACCGAGCACCAGCCCCGTCTCCGAGGGATTTTCTCGCCGACTCTCCGGGGACATCTAAACCTTTAAAAAATCAATCAATTCCAAGCAATCGCAAAACCAAAACTCATTTTTCGGGATTTACATCACGCCACTCACAAACACTTGTTCGCCTTGCCCCGATGTCGTTTCCTACTGAGCAATCCGCTCATAGATATGACTTTTGATGTGGCGTTATTTCAAGGATATTTCTAAACTGTTCCAAAATTGCCAAAACAACCAAAAAATAAAAAGTAGAAGTAAGTAATGTAAGCAAAAAATCAGCTTATAGCGAGGGTTCCCTAATCTATACAGTTCTCCGGGCAGAGTAGTAATAGCAGACGGCTCCGCTCCTCACATGCACGGTCCGGGGGTCACATCTCGGACCGAATCTCTCCCCATTACGACTAACGCAGGAACCTTTTACTCTCCCAATCCCTGTCCGCTCAATATGATTCCAGAACTATATTGCCGGGGGGGAGAAAAATCCAGAACATTGGCGCTCCCCCCGTCCCCGTGCATCCGAATCACCGTATATCGTGAGTCTAGACCACTTTCTTTAAACAAAGATTCACCTTGACTACTGAATCGGAAAATGAACATGACATGCGTTAATACCAAAAGGGACATATTTCGGTCGATACTGAGTTTCATGATTTATTCACACGACTTAAGTTTATGTTGAGTCAGATCATGAGCTTCATCTACAAAGACTCTTTTCAACCCCATACTGTGTGGATAGCCACCAAGCTGCCACCGACAATCTAAGCATCAACATTTACTCTCAGCTGAATCTGAAGATATCCATATAATACAACCTAGGATAGCCAGCACTGTAACCAGAAACACGAGAATCACACACCATACTAGCTTAGATGCTTTCGGTGCAGCCCAGAGAGCCTTAGCAAAAGTCATACCAACGAAGATATGAAATACATTTTAAAACGACAGACGCGATACGAGTAAATAACTTCAGTGCATCGATAAATTCACATAACTAATGATTTTCTTAGTTGGCTTTCACATCTAACATAGCATAGCAATATTAGATCGAATAAGACCTGAGGACAGAGCCTTTCCGAATGGGTTATTTGGATTTACTAAACAATACTATTAATACATTCAATTCAATAGTTAACAATTATGACGTTACATATTGGACTATTCAACGGAAGGAGCTATTAGAAAGGCCCGATTGATTGAAAGTGGATAATTCAAGTGAAAGTGACATGGATAGCTTAGAACTCAAGTATATTTACAACCACAAAATGACAAACATTCACAAGGCAGTATACAAAACCACTAGGGCTGCTAACAAGTCGTACAATCTAGAGCACAGGTAAAACATTCAGGAAGCTGAGAAAAAACGAAGAAATGCCTCAACAAATTGACAACAGCGTGCTCTAATACTGGGCCACACTTGATTACCACGCGGGACGGTGCGGTCCAACGTTAGACCGCACCGTCCCCGACGTCCAACGACTCTAGGACACATATTTCCAGAAGCCAAACTTCTTCCCAGATTTTTTCAAATACATTTCTGTGAATAACACTTGGTAATAGTAAATAAATGGCCCGAGATGAATAATGCTGTGTTTACCTATGGTTTCCTGGATTTTTTAGCTGGTTTTACCATGCCCATATAAACGTGCCCGTCCCACAGAGGAAAAAACGAAAAGGCGTGCTGTCGTCAATGTGTTGAGGAGAGATTATAATACAAACAACTCAAACATGATACCATCTCAGAGGCCGACCTTCGATCGCTTGTCGAAAGTGGTCGCCGTCAACCCTTTTCGTTTCACAGCACTTCGCTTGCTGTTCGTAGCATTGAAACGATGTACTTCAACACTGTCCGTGTTTGAGATGGAGAATGAAGACGTCGCCGTTCGGACGACAGCACACCACGTGCGCATTGCGACACTCGAATACCTCCCGTTCGTCCAATATCGTGCTGAAATGATTTGTCGTTGACAGTAAGGATTCCTTATTGCAGCTTATATGCGTTATAGTGGCGCGGAGGTACGCATTAACAAGTAGCACTTTCCCGGAGTGTCAGATTTCAGACCGCGTCTCACAAGCCAACCACCTTCATTCCTTCGAAGTTGATAAAATGATCTCACTGATTTTCCGGAAAGGTAAAGTGTTTGGGGTGTGACTCATGACTCCTGCAAGTCACTGCATAGGCTAAAACACAGTCAAATACCTCTATGATTCTGGATGGATGTGGAATGCGTGCCACATCCCAAAAGGTAACTGGATCGAAGGCGACCGCTTCATCCCATCTTCATCTTCATTTTGTGTTAGGAAATGGAGAAAATAGTCCGCAAAATGTGTACCCTAACTTTTTTAAACTTTTTTGGATGCACCCCAAAACCAGTTATTGCAAAAATTCGACCAATTTAGGGGTGATCGAAAACAAGAGTCACGACAACGCCGATGTTCATGAAAAAGAAAGATGGTTGGCAGAGAATAAAATAATGTCCAAATAGACATAGATGGCGTTTTTGCGGCCGATCGTGCGCTCTGAACGACGCGACAAGGCGCCGAATGAGCCTGAAATGGTCTGGTTCTCAGACACACCCACCGCCCGCAAGTGGATAAAGGGTAGAAAGGATAAAGCATTTGCCGTTGATCAATCCCTTTTTGGGATGCGGCACGCATTCTACTTCCATTTGTACATTCGCAGTGGCGTTTGAATGCGATGTGGCCTATACAATGACTTGCGGGGGCCAGCCGATGTACAAGTCAGTGTTTTTATCCTCCCAGACAAGTCTGGTACCAATTAACCGACCCGGAGGGATGGAAGGCTTGGTTGGCCCGGACGACGCATGGACTTGATCAGGGGATCGCATGCAAGCAGCGCCACTTGCCATTACACCACTTCCGCCACGGCGCGTGGAAGGGATGAGGAAATGCAGTGCCCTCGAGTGTATTTAATTCATGTACAAGCCAAAATTTAATTGCTCGGTCAGATAGATCGAGTGCATGTTTGCAACACGCCGGTCGAAACGACAACCACCTATTTATCAATGGCCGTTTGTCATGATGCCCGTGTCAACTTTACTCGAACGACCTTTAATTACGGTTTTCTCAGATCCAAAAAAAATAAAAAATGTGATAAAAGAGAGGCCACCCTGTTTTTACCTCTTGTTCGTGACAACACACCACTTGGTACTTCGACATTCACACACCGGAGACGTATTCAGGGTTAGTCACGGGGGAGCTGCTGCAGGGGCGCGAACGCGATCGATATTGGTTTGTCATTCTGCTCGAAAATGAAACTGGATGCGCAGGAAAAGCAAAAGGGATAATGAGAAACAATGAATTGAGAGCCTCCTTTTCATGTGGGATCGATCGTGACACAGCGGAGAAATACAACGCAGCGATGAGAAGGAGTACGCGGAAGTTAACACCGTACGAGAGGCGCATGCTGCCAGCGAGTAAAAATGGCAGCGGTCGCAGCGGTCTAAACAAGGCCTTTTCGAGCAATTTGAGTTGCGAGTGACAGGACTTGAAGACTGTCCTTAGAGATTCTGCTATTGCACTCACGGAGGGAACTCCACTGAGTGTCCGATCGATCGCTTTCAAGCATTAAGTAGTAAGAGCCGCTGATCGGGAGGGTAACCCTTGAACGATGAGGAGTACAACACTCCGACATCTCAAAAATTTTGGTGAGAAACGGATGTATAGCACATCCCAAAGAGACTGAAGAGCATTGAATGCTGCTTGCTAATTTTTGTGTATTTCAAGGAACTGTTAGAAAATCTGGTGCAGGTTAGAGTACAATGGAGCAGTTTTGGTCAGAACTGAAGCAGTTGTTCTCCCAGACATCTGTTCCTGATTGGTCGAACATGTGACCCGCAAAGACGAAAAAGGAGCCAGCTGAGCATACTTCTAGCCACAAAAATACAGTAGTGCTTCTATGGAAATTCAATGAAGAATAAAAACTCTACAGTTCTTACAGTTGCTTCCATTTAAGTACTCTAACAGCAGATGAAACAGAAAGCTCACCCCGAGTCCGGTCCCGTATATTCCGCCACTTGCAGGATTTCGATCGAGTCGTAGTGAACAACATAAAGATATGGTGCGGTGAACACTGAAAAAAATAACGACATAGCTAAAGTATACATTCAGAAAAGCAAAATGACTTACCAAACTCCATGGGCATATGTTCCCACTCCACCGTCTGATTTCTTGTTCGCTCTCCTCGCGAATTTACAAATATTCCGTAATCTGTCAAAACCACCGTTTCGCTAGGTCACTATGTGAACAACAAGGCTATGACTTACTTTGGTAGGCAAGAAGTACTTCATCTTCTCGAATTTGGAGCAGCGCAATCGGATAGTCTGCCACACTCGATTCAACCAAACGTACGGGTTCCAACTGGCCTCGTGACAACTGGACAAAGTAGAAGCTGTCTGCTCCGAAGAAGAAGCCGTTCGCCGTTGACAGCATGCACATTGCCGGTTCTCTCGTTTCAATCACCTAAAAACATTTCGATCCAGATTGTGGAGCCAAAGTCACCAAGGTTGGGCATTCATCTACGGATCAACTCACCTGTTGCCCCGTGAAGACATCTCGGGCTTGGCTGTACTTGAGAACGTGAATCTTCGCCGAGGTTGCCGCGCACAAATACCTTAAATTTAAAATCAGCTTATTTCTATCGATTTTCATTGTGCAAACTGTTTTACCGCTGTCCATCTTGCAGATGGTACGAAAGGGCATGAAGGTGATCGTATCCAGAGATGACGTCCGCTCGAACTGATGGATGAAGAACGTTCAACGCTAATTTGAGCGCTGGTAGCGGTATGAGGGCCAGCGAACGCTTGTGATCGATTATAAGAGCGAGTATATTCAGATCCGTCAGGCACTCCATCTAAACCAAATTTTCAGTCTCAAAAATCAAGATTTGGAAGATTTTGACGCTTTAACGCCTTGTTGTAAACCATCCAAAACTTTCAACATAGCAACAACGAGCCATATTTGGTAGAGAGACATTTAGTCTGAGGCCAATTTTCAGAAATTAGGACAATGCTAGAAAATAGGAAATCGGAAATTAGGCTGCCATCACAGAAATTAATCCGTTTGGACTTTCAAGCCATACCTATCCACAATATCCCATTAAGAACCGAAATGGAAACGAATAGGCCAGAATGCAAGGTATATCTTGCCCCAAAGAGGGATTCATAGTAATCCTATTCGAATAGATAAACTAGGATTTTAGGACAACTATTACAATAAGCAAGTTGGGGGAAGTGATTCAGCTACAAAGACTTACCGCAGTAACCGAGTTGAATCCTCCAATTCTGACTGGTACCCGTGCACTATGGATGTTGGTAAAGAACAAACCACTTTGAGCACCAATAAGAAGATAATCATCAATCACCTGAAACAGCCTATTTTCGCATTGTCAGCCACCCGATTAAATAAAATGCAACTACTAGGCTTACACAGTAGATGTATCGTAAGATTTAGGTTTTGAGAGAACGAGAAGACAAGACTGCTCTGAAAAAGAGCTAGGCCGCCGTGTGAGCATCATTCGTCTGGTTGAGGCGCTCTGGAGGGCCTCTGCCCATCGCTTTGCCGTTTGCATAGAAGGTGCCAGGATGTAGATATTGCGGCTTAAAAACGAATTCAGTCCCAAGCCTTGTTTCTATCAGGGCAAACAGGCCTACCTGTCGGTTTTAAATGGACGATGTTGTGAGAACTTGGCCATTGTCCATCTTTCAAAGGCACTTCACTTCCGACTCGAACAATTCTGAGTTCCTTCTCGAGATCGACCTGAATAAAGTCGGTCAGATATGGCGGTAGTAGTGAGCACTGGCCAAGTAGTTGATGAACGAACCGATAGGAACGGCTTTCGAAGGTCAGTTTGTACGGAGTCGTTGTCATAGAACGCAAGGCGTTTCTCATCCATTTCTCCCCACGCTGACTGCCATTCCCTCACATTACTGTCATCTCTAAAAACGTTAATCACCATGAATACAGCAAATAAGGGTGAATAAAATGCCTAGTAAAATCAGGGTCAACGTTTACGTCGCAATTGGACGACTTCTCCCTACATTCTCTGGAAGGCGCCTTACATGACCCTCTCCGTCTGATCGATGGATGTACTAGTGCTGTGTAAAGGATTTATTTTGTCACGTCTAGGAACTTTTTCCACTCCAAACTGGAACGGGTGGGGGTGCTATGGGACGGTGATCTATGTAAGTTCGACACAATAAAGTTTTCAAACTTCTCATTTCGCAAAAAATTAATCGAGTCCCTAAAATATTTTAACCATCTCAAGCTGATGTTATGGCCATACGATGATGAAGATGCAGGCACGATTCCTGCCTAGGACGAAAGTTTTCCCATAACCCAGCATTCTTGTGATATCCTACGTAATGCGAACTACAGCGTAAAAGAGCACTTATCCAACAAAAACAATTCAATAACGGTAAAGTTATCCCCAAGCCTCCCCCCACAAAAAAAATGACGACATTCTTTCGGTGAACCACAAATAGGATCACACAAAGTCGGGAACTGCGTGAAATGTTTCCCAATGTAGCGACTTCTGCTTGCAGTTTCGAAAAGCCAGCACGAACACACCTGAATAACCGCACCCATCCATTCATTCTTCCGTTTGGCAAATTGTATGCGTCCAGGTAATAGTTCGCACACTGATCGGGTAAGCCGCAGGTGTTCACAACACGTTTTGAACACTGCGAATGTACGATGATACCACAATGAGCACATCGCTTCTTCTTTGCAAACTGAACTAGCATGAATTAGAGTAATTTAGTCGAACAAATAATTACAATTCACATTTTGGTTCAAATTAATTTGGCAGGCTCATAACTGGGAATGGAGAGCTGCCAGCATTCTAAGAAATAAGCTGATCAAGCAAAAGCTCGGTCGCAAAAGAGGGTTAGGAGCAAAGCGACTGACTCGAAACACGTTCTCTTTTAGGAGGGCTTGAGCTTGATAATAGAGGATATTTCATTATAAGGGGCTGAAGAGGGAACAAACAGAAATACGCTCCTGAGGCATCTCTTCCGCAACTCATTAACCGGTAGGAAAAACAGTTGACAACGAGTACCGCTACATTTGCGGAATGAGACTTCAAAAAGGAAGCAAAGAGTCTTTGGAAGCCAAAATGAAACTGCTTCAGTTTCCTTGAGCACTGAACTAATAATAAGTCCAATATTCGTAACAACTGAATTCTTTAGAAAACTCCACATGAGCCAAAAAAGAAAAAAATAAAAAGCATCAAGAATAGCATAGTGAATCGTTAATAGAAACCATGAAGTAGCTCAACTCAGAAGCGTCCGTTCAAAAGGAAACAGAAGCACAAGAAATAGGCGGAGGGAAAACTACTCATGACGACTGAAATAAACCTACCGTAGGAACACCAATGAAGCAAACAGCACATTTGATGCTGAACAGTCCGAAAATGGCGCAATTCTGTCCACCTGAAAAAGAACTGTGTTATGACCATTATCAAAGCAATTGCACTCTTGCAACTTATCCAAGAGTACCTGTGAGGAATATCATGCCGCATTATTGCTTTCTGCGGAGTGGGCGGGGCTAGTGTAGATGACTTTTTCTGAGGCTGCGCGTAGCGTATATCAGCTACAGACTTTGACTGCAATCCTGCCATTGGATTCCTTGTTGGTGTGACAGTATAGGGATTACTGTATATGGGAGATGGTTGACGTAGGCGATCTTTTGGCAGAGGAGGGGGCATCATCTTTCCGCGACATCAATACTGCAATTTCAACAGCGT
>MU892875.1:0-11371 GCA_036418205.1 Ostertagia ostertagi
CTGAGCTGAGTGAATGTGCCATGAGGAAGTGGAGCAAGCTGTACAGAGCCTTAGAACAGGTAGGGTAAACAACATAGAAACAATTTTACCACATAATTACTGTAACCTCAGCTTCGGCTAAAACTTATAATATTTCAGGCAATAATAGCCAACATCGTGGAGTACTAGTGAGATTGCCGATGGCTCGTCGAGAAGTATAAACAGAACAAAGGTTTCAAAAAATGAATATTTTTTCACTGATTTTCTACTTTTTGACTGAATCTCTATAAATGATTGATTTCGCTGGCCGTTTCCTGTACGTGACACCCACCTTCAAATCGAGGACCTCCTTTTTGATGGTCGCATTTCCGTCAGAAACCAATGTGCCGATTTTGGCGTTGAGCCGCAAATTCTGAATCGCTCATTGTTTGCAATCAATAAATCAATTGTCCATGCAGTCTATAACCCATTTTCACGGCACAAAAATTATTGATGGAATAAAGACGGTACCTATAATTCCAGTTTGTGATCATGGCTGGCCTCTTCCTATCAAAATCTATCAAAAAAAAAGCCTTAAATTGTGCTATAAATCAGGATCAAGGGTCCGTCTGGCTAAATGTCTCCCTTGTGAGTCTGACAGGGATGTTGTATTTTAACGATTTCAAAAAGTGGACCGTTTTCATCGATTTGAGGTCAGAGACCTACAAACAAAACATAACTCAAATTTGAGGTCGGAAATAAATTTTTGGAGAACTTGGGAAACCTTTCCTCAAATTTTGCAGAATTTTTGAAATGTTAATAAAAATCCCCGTTTCAATAGGCTTATAAGAAGGCACATGCGAGTCCCTTGTCGGTTACAGACTCAGATTTTCGGTTAAGGTGTGGGATGTAGGTCAGGTTGAGCCAGGTCCATCAGTTCTATAGGTTGCTTCATTGTTGAGGGGGCTGGGCCCTTATATTCGAAATCGGACAGACATTACGGTTAACCCTGCTGCAAACTGAACCCACCAGTCCGAATTGTAAGGGTACGCCCTGAAGCGCCTCAACCCAGTGTACCATCACTACCCCTTTAATGGATCCGTATTCAGTGAGGTCCATTTGGTTTCGAGATAAATAAAATTCCCTGAGCAAACCACTCAAATGACTCACACATAGTTGTGCGTCGGTTAGTTCTCGCTTCAAGTTTGTTGATGAGTGCCACCCGTGAGTCACCACAACTGCTGGCGCTGCTCGCACCGCTGTACATGACCACTTGGTCCTGCACAGAAACGATCTGCAATGATATGATGTGACCTGACGAAGGATTTCATTCTCGTTGTGTCTCTATCGATGACATGTCGTCCATCAACGATGTTCCACTTTTTCACACCGGTTTAACACTGATCACTATCGTTATCACTGCAAACATGGGATGATGCGATATAGAGAATAAAGCGCAGCGTCAGGTGCTTCAATAAGGATGGGGCGGGAAAGGCGTTCTTGTTATTAGGAGACTAAGGCGAGGCAGAGTATGAGAATTGCGTCCGAGCGAGGGAAGAAAAGGAAGCCGGGTGCTCGAAAACTCTCGATAAGTCGAAAACCCCTTTCTGCACCGCAAGCTCGCTCACTCACTTCAGCTGCATGTAGGCTTACAATTAGGATAAGTCGTAATCCTTGGCAGCATGTTGTGGAAGTCACGGGACAAAGCACGAACCGTCTGCAGAAGAGATCACATAAACACCATGAAGAGATTGCTGTTCTAGAATTGCACACCTTTTCATAGACGTTATACCTCTGAACGTCGTTTTTTGTGAGATGTCTGAAGGAAAGGACTACTATAAGCCCAAGGAAGGGGCTAAGGAGGGGGGAGAGGGAAGTGGACGGAACTTGGGGTGAGGTCTACTTTCCAGAAATGGATGCCATAGCCAGAGTCGAATATGGTGATTGTAAATAGAGTAAGTCGTAGCTGAGAAGCAATTCAACCATTGAATAAAATTGAAGAGGAGTATGAGGCGCATTGGTTGGTGGCTGATGCCACGCTACTACACGCGTGCTCACTATTGAGCGCAAAAAGATGCCTTCAATTAGTTATTGCATCAATTATTTAGAAAAAGGTCCCTTTTTTAGAGAGGAGTTGATGATGTGAGGTTAGCCGGAGGTTGGGCGGTGCGGGAGTGGACGGGTAGGTGTAGCACATTCAGCCTATTCGCACGTTCAGTGACTGCCCTTCACTCACCCCGTAGACTGGCTACATCCGCCTGCAGTTCGAAGATAACCTAGCTATTTCTGAGAAAAAATGAATGAATGAAGCCCTTACTTGATAGACACGGAGAAAAATGAGAATAGGTGGTGAGCAAACTCTGGCATGATAACTTCCGAGGAAAATCTCTGTAATATTCGGAGTATGTAATTGCACGGATAGTATGGGGGAGGGCCAATAATTTCCCACCCCCCACCCCCCCCCCTCTTGAACGGTGATGCGCACGAATTTCGGGTGTCCACCAAGAGGCCCGTCGCGCGGCAAAGGAGACGCAGCGCGGCAAAGGACGAGTCGCAGCGCGTGCTGTGCGATATGAGACGTAGTATGGTACACTCTATTTAACCTGACGCCTAACCGCTACAGTATGCGCTGCGACTCGTCCTTTGCCGCGTCTGCGTCTCTTCCTTCGCCGCGCGACGAGCCTCTTGGGGGACACCCCGAAATTTGTTTTTGTTTCTTATAGTTATGACAAATTCAACGAAGGGAAAACTTCTCCGGGTCTTATTCATAGGGGGATGTGATAAACATTACTGCACTTACGCCTGAAAAATCCATTTTCCACAGGTGCGTGAACTATTCCGCTTTCGCTTTTACATCCTCCCCGGACATCCTTACCTAGCAAAAATTGAATCAATTTACGTGATGTACTGTAGCAACACATGCCCCCTTTTAAGTGAGACCTGTTTATTAAATTCTTATTTTTATTTATTTTTTATTTTCTCGCTTCAATCTAGAAAAAGATAAACATAAGCACTGAATTTCAAAACATTGAGGGCTGTTGGTAAGGCGAGTAAGTGAATATGGTAGAGAGGATTAATAAGCAGAATTGCAACAGTAAGAACAATAGACCGGTAAAGCGACCAGTTACCAATTACCGTATCGATTTTGTCTTTACCAACAAGTTATACAGAGAGAATTGGCGATGAAAGAAACACTGTACGATTGTCGTAAAAACGAGCACGTTATTTCATAGCCATATAAAAGCTCTAACGACCCTGAAAATCTACCGTAATCAGTAAGATCCTACCTGTGAACTGTCGCTGTCCTCTTCTGTAGACGTCGAAGCAATACTTTGTGACGGTGAACGCTAAAAAATCGAAAAATAGTGGTTTGGATGACATCACCAGTCAATATCACTGTGACAAATGGGAATTATCATCAGCTGGTATCAATCGATCGGGTGATATCGATCAAGTAAATCAGTGATAATGACCAAGCAGTAAATCGATTAAAGTTGAAGGTCATATGCGGTATAAAGACAAAATATCAAGTGACGTCACTATTTTAGTAAGCAATAAATTCACTAAAAAGTAAAAAGGCTCAATCAATAAAAACAATCAATGGAGTGGCAACGAGTGCCATACGCAATCATCAGAACCCGTTCTCTGAGTGATCATTGCTATGAATATAAAGATTGTTACTAAAGTGCACTACTGAAAGATTCCGATAAATCAATCGATCGATATCTTACCTTCATTGTCGATTGTTGCTGCTCTGCTCGCATGACAGAGTCCTGCTTGGCGCTTACCTTAACATGCATTGATGATGGCGGAACCGGTTATCATTAGAGAAATCAAGAGAGTCTGATTCGCCGAGCACATTATGACGTTTTTACTACCTTGCATGAAATTGTAAAATTGTTATAGATCTTCATTATATTTGCTCTATGAATCCAGCAGCCAGGTTTGTCCGCACTGCAGACTTCACAGCATAATTGACGACGATTCCAAAAAATCTGATAGTTACTGGCAGCTGATAGTTGATATACTATACTTGTAAATAGTGCATTGAGTGAAATACAACTGCGATCGGCTAATTACCTCTCGGCCGAAAAACATTCCATTTTATGAAGGCCGTCGTCAGTTGTGTTGTGAAGTCCGCAGTGCAGATACACCTGCCGCCGGATACGAAGAGTGTATTACACAATAATTCCATATGTCATACATGGCCATATGGCCATATGTATGTCATACATTATACGTGGCCGCATTGTGAAGAGTTAGTAAACCCAGAAATTCGTAAAAAAATAAAATGATGACTCAATGAATTAAAAAGTTTCAGAGGAAAAATGATGATCACGAGCGGGTCTAAGGTGATTATGGGGGGCATGGTGGTGAAGAATATGCAGAATATTCCTGACCATGAAAAGATGCTTAGTTTCGCATTATTTTAGTCCCTTGTTGCACAAGCAAAATTATTCCTCCACCCTGAATCTTACTCCTGCCAAAAATGAGATTGCTGGGACGAACTAATGCACCGGGATGCGCCCTCCAACAAGTGTTGCGCCTGAGTTACCAATAAAGTGGAATACAAAATCAGAGTTTCTCAACCTTCTCTTTCTCCGGTCCCTTGAAACGCTCGCCCGGCTGACATAATACTCTCAAAACACATTAAGACAAGAAGAGTGCGAAGTGGCGGGAGGGGCGAGGGGGCGGGAGTAGGCGTTCAATGGCGCCGCTTTTCCACCGCGCGACGTATTCGATGGGGCGTTCAAACTCATACGAACTACTCCGTCCGGGTTGGCGATACCTCTAGGATCTCGCCCGTTAAGAGAAACAACTAATTGGGATAGGGCTTGAACTCCACACACCACTCGTGTTAGAGCCACTCCAGCACTCAAAATGCAAACCTCCGCACTCTTGAAGGATTGCATTGCCCCTCGATTGGCGTAGCCCCGAAGAGATTTAGAGTTACCCTGTCGTAAATAGGAGAACAGCTTGAAACATCGAATGCTGAAGTATCTTTTTTTCAAAGAGAGTATGTAGTGAAAAGAATGGTGAGAGGGAGGATGCTATCTTCGCCGTGGTTGTTATCTGCTAGAATGAATCTCCTGTGCTTTGAGAAACAAACGTCGAGCCGCATTTCAGCGGGCTAGAGGCAGTTTGATTGGGACGAGTTGGCAGGCTTACAGAAGAGATAATGACGGACAGAGTTGTCGGAAATGCAACGCAAGGAAAGGATGGATTTCCGGTTCCAACTGCGTCTTCCTTCCCTCCCACATGCCCCATGCTCAGAGGAATTTCCCGAAAGCGAAGCCGATGAGTAGATGTGTGCCACCGAGACGCGCTCGGGAACAGCTTGAAGGTAGCTTCATGGCCATGTATTGGCATCACTGTTACGTTACCGGAAGGATTATGATCATGGTTTCAGAGCGAGACGGAATTGCGCTAGAGACTGTCGCTGGAGTGCCGGACCCTACGAGGCGCATCACTCCTTCTCACGCTCTGATCTGGCCTCTCTTTCATTAACTGAACATGCCGCTTCAGTGCCGTGATATCTCTGTGCCTTTTTGCAGCTCCTGTTCTAAACAAAAATCAGCCCTAAAATTTTTCAGATGATTCTATCAAGCATAAACTCATGCGCTAATTGATCTGTCCTCCCGAACATGTGAGAAGCATTTTGGAAAATAAAAGTGCTCGAATAAAGCAAATAAGAACGACACTAGAGTGATCCACCTTCGTCACCACTCACTGCGTCCGGCGCGGGTCACGCTTAAACCATTCGCGTAGTACGTCGGACGTCAGGAAGGTCAGCAAAGGATTGTGCGACCATGCCGCAGATGAACAAACGAGGTATAAAGATTTGGAAAGCTGGTTTCCTTCCAAGTGCTGGTCGCAATATATAGAGTGCCGAAAAGGGCAGAAATGAGCGAGATTTACGGAAAATGAACCAGAAAAGAACATTTGTCCTTGACGAGTTCACATTGCTTCAAACAACGCGGATTCCAGATCTGATTGATGACAGATTTTAGCCTTTTCACAAATTCCACATCTGCAAGGTTACTCGTAAATAAACGGCGCACTTGTGTCTGAACGGCACTTCGCGAAAAAGATTACAGTCAGAAATTCGCGGAAACATGAGAATTGTCTATCTCGCATGAGAACATCGGTGTGGAGTTCATTGTCAATGTACGTGCGCTGTGGCTGCAAAAATGGCAGCAGGGCGCAGCGCTCATGCTACGGATTCGTTCTCTGGATCCACGCTCCTCGAGCTCACGTTAATACACCAAGTTACATAACTATTCAGGATAGTAAAACGAAGAGGAAGGAAGGAGAAACCAACTGAAAGGTACAAAAAGGACTTTACGTCCAAAAGTGGCGGGGATCTTTTTTAAAAGTGGCGGAGTCATGCATAAATTCAGATGATTTTCTCAACGTAAATGATGACTTTCTTAGAAGTGAAGATGTAGCGAACGATTTGCAGCAGCTACGCCTCAGTACCCTTGCATTGTAGCACCTGTTTGGTGGATACCAAAATTAAGAGCTCCGTTCACATGCAGTAGCTCATTTCGCTCTTCTAGCCTGCAGCAGAATCAACCGTAAACATTCGTGTGATATGAAGGATGGTTGCATCTGTGGCTTCGGATGGGACACATCGGGTCGATTCGGGGGTTGCGGGGCCAAGGTGACTTTTGGTTAAACGGGGAATCGTAAACGGAAGGTCATAGTATAAGGGTGTGTGTATGGTCGATATGAGATGGGTTTTTACCAGTTCAGCAAAATTTCACAAATATATCAAGATAAACTATAGCAACATTGGTTGCGATTTTGCTCATTGATGCAAGCTACCCATCCTCTTCGCCCGTCCTCTAGCTCGGGCGCCGTTTCAGAAGCGAAGAAGGCGAGAGGTCTATGCTGTGTGCGCTGTTCTCAGAATTGCCTACTAAGGAACAGCCAACAGATGTCGAGAGCTTTAGTTCGGGTTAGAGGATTTAGGTGCTATTGGGGTCCTCCAGAGTTGATGAGTGATGGTGAGGTGAGTCGGGTAGGGTCGCAGTCAGACCCCTCAAAGGAGGAGGGAAGTGTGTCGCAAAATCTTGGAAAAGTGCGAACGCGATGGGTGGCCCTACCTGGAACCCTTCGGGTATGGAAGACATCAGTTGGTCGGGGCAAGATTAGATCATACGCTATGCACAAATGGAATGCGGCGTCTTCAGCCATATCCGCCGCAGCAACACTCATTAAACCGCCATAAAGATAGAAATTAAAGATAAAGGTATGAGAAGATAAAGCTCTCGGCATTTCCAGGCATAGTGTGGTATGCGCCGCGCACTCTACTTCAGTACAGAATGGCAGGGGCCTTTGATTGCCTCCGCACAAAGACTTCAAGGTCCCACCCATGTACAAGTGAGTGTTGCTATTACCTCAGTCTTATTACCTCAAGAACCAATTGACCGACTCTTTGGATGGGAGATTTGCTAGGACTGAGCGATAATGCGGACCATCTAGGATGGCATTTGGTGTCAGTCATCTACGTGCCGGAAAAATATGGAAAATAAAAGCAAATTAAACGTTTTGCACTAGCCGTTCCCTACATGAATAACCCGGCCCATGATCGGGTATGCCGTGGAATGCCGTGGTGACGAATGCCCGTAGGACTTCCCGTCACCAGTATGGTCAGTTTGGAGACGAAATGATCTTTTCTTTCCTTGAGCATTACAACTTTGGTAGAATGGCTAGTAGAACGAGAACATAGAACAAAGGAACCAGCTTGGAAGACCACCCGGGAGCTAACCATTAGTCCGTGTCTACTTTGGTCATCACAGAGGAAATAGGAATCTCCAGTCCGGCTAGAAATGGCTGAGGAAGTGAAAAAACAAAGAAGGCTCCACTTATCTTGAGCGGTCGACTTGAATCAAAGGCCGTTGTGGATGACATAAAGAACTGGATCATGACCGTCTACACATACGGGCATTTAGAGAAAATGCTTATCATTGCGTGTCAGATTCGACGGCGGCGGCTAATCATTGGACTAGCCGCAAAGGCCGTTTATGATCATGGGGAAATAGGGTTGTGCGATGTGGGAGTTGAACCGAAATCCTCGTCATACCATACTCTGCAAGTTTTCGAAGCCCGTAAACCCTGCAACCTTTGAGCACAGAGGTGCATTATGTTGTTTATTTAGTATTTATTCAGTGTTGATTTGGTGTTCACCTTTTCTACCTCGTGTGTAGAGCGCGTCATTAGCGCATAAATAAATAAATAATTAAATAATTAATTAAATAATTGAATTATAAAACAAGCACGATAATAGTGATAATACGAGTTCAACAGGCTTTATCAGCGCATTCTCGATGCGCTGATAGAAGGTTGATAAACTATTTACGATTATCCCTCCCTTATTTATTTGTTTATTTATTCAAATGTCAAGTTGTTCATTCCAGTACTCTCAAATTTGGGCTAAGTAATCAGCACGCATGTAGAATCAAACGCAGAAATGAAGGGAATGGACTAAGAAGTCTCACAAGGGCTCATCATTTGGAAAAAAAAATGGAAAGCGGCTGCTGGATTGAAAACCTTGTATTCCCCTGAAGGACATGGTGAAAGACTCCTTCCTGAGATGCGCCATGCACTTCACCTTGAATCAAAATCGCGTAGCATTTGACTATGATCAATACTACGTTGCGCCTTCAAATCACCTATTTTACTTGAGTTTCTTTGCACGAGTGCGTTGCAGTTCTCCTTCTCGGGTCACTCATCCAAAATTAAGACACCGCTCATTTGCTCGAAGCAAGCCTAGGACCAAGCCTATGTAGGCCCTATCACAGGATGACATATAGGCTTGGTCCTAGACTAAGCATAAGCCATTGTGTAAGCATGAGCCTATGCCTAATCTGCCTAAACCCAAGCTTAGCCTTGGGATTCAATGATCGCGCACTTATGGTAACCTGACCAAGGAGGAAAACTAAACGTCTTCGTCGTTGGAGATGCCCATAAGAATGAAACCAGGCTATGAAAGCACTCCTAGGAGCAAAAGTGCTCTAACTAGAGCGCTGACGTTGCAGACAGCTGAATACATGGCACACCTCAGAAAGGAAATAAAGGGCGATTGGAAGAGCTAGCCGTAAACTCGTAAACCCTCGTGGAATAATATTTGTGAAAATACCAAATGCGAGAAAATTCTTAATGAATTTGCCTATCGGTGTCAAAATTAGGTTAAATTTTTTTACTAAATTACTAAGAAGTGGCAAAGCTTATAGCGCTACCAGAATGAGCTGCATAAATACTTAGGCCAAAGAGAAGAGAATAAAGAAAGGAATAAAGAGAAGGATTCATGAAACGAGAAATGAGAAATCCATTCCAGCTTCGTTCCCCCAGAATTGGCCTGTCCTTTTTTCGCAAAGAGATCGGCCAGATTTAACCCGTCCGGTCGGTTGTGTCCACGAGAAGGAGAGGCCAGCCATCCGGTCATCAGCCCGCCCAGCCGTGGACAGTTCGCAATAACCGGTCTACACTCATCAAGCCCCGCGTCATGCTTTATGATAAAACAGCGAGCGACATCAGAGAAGTCGTTAAGAAACATTGAAAACACCACATGAAAACAGAGGATTAAAAGGCAGAGATGAGCTGCACTCGCCACGAGCTCAACTTCTCTTCAAAATAGTTGAAGAGAAAAAGAAAGCAAATCATGCAGTAAAGTACTGTATAAGCAGAATGTTTAAAAGCGAAAAACTCATATAAGCAGAATGTTCAAAAGCGAAAAACTCAAAGTTGTTCTAGAAAAGGAAGAAAGAGCTCGTATTCCCATCAAGTCCAGTGGAGCAAAAAGGGCCCGATCCAAATTTGCAACACTAACGCCGCGCTTCCATCGCATATAACTTTTCAGCCAGCCTTACACAATCATACAAGATGTGGACCTGCCCGATTAGCGCCGCGACAGCGATTACACCAACCTGGAAGAGTGCAGAGCGCTCTAACAAGAATCTTGGACCGACAAAGGGGGAGGGTTAAGCGAAGGAAAAGAAGACACAGTCTATATGATCTAGAGGCAAAAGGCTCATGTTCTCGAAGTTTTTCTGCTTTCTCACTGGTGCACGCCATATTCATTGCGCATTTAACCGTGATTGGGAGGGCAACCTACCCCCGGAACGTCTACCTCACGTAGGGTAGCTCCTCCCACACGCTTAATGCTCAGCCATGTGTTTGGCAGTTGCAGAGAGTATTTCTGCTGATTCATCAAGATTCAAACCCCAAATACTCAAAAACTAAGGGAATGAGAAACACAAAAGCATAGTTTCTAGTTCTTTTAGAGAAAAAGAAGAGAGAAAACCTCGGAGGTCTCATTCCCATGAATGCTGTAGCTAGACCTTTAGGCGCAAATTCGGCATCTGTCGCCTTGTTGGAATAAGCCACGCATTATTCCATTCAGAAACCTTGCATTTAAATGAGATTATTGTGACTTGCGGGGCCAGCCAATGTATGTTTCATACATGTTCGTGTTTTCATCCCCCAGATCAGTAAACTCTTATTAGTATCAGCTAGCTACCGCTGAGCTGTGAGAAGCTCGATTGACCGTCTGGCAGATGACCCTCGGTGACCCCTGAGTGCGGGCGTGGTGAGGGTGTCAGTTTTCACTGCACAACATTCACCGTCGAGTAAGTAAAAAGATAAATAAAAAGTATTCAAGTCTGAAACTCCAAACATGCAAAAATGTGTCCTAATTGTCATACCAACAGGTTCTTCAATCGAAACCGCTGAAAACCAAATCCCGTACTTCCTATGATATTCAGAAGAACAACCAAAACATGTCCATATTTGATCACAAATTTGATTGGAACATTTATAGACCCGAAGTAGCGCTGATGTCTACAAAGACCGCCTCTATTGGCACTAAAGTCCGTTTACTTAGTTTCCATAAGAACATCTCGTCGCTTCTCTAATAGAACAGTATAGAGTACAAAACTACGTTGCCGTGGTTGTTCCTGTTGTCTGTTTCTTACAATGTAAGCCCTTTTCAAAGAAAAGTTGGAGGGACTCTCCAGCGTGGCATCAACAGTAGGAGAGGGGATAGAAGAACAGGTGGAAGAGGCGTATCTCTTGAGGCACATTTCGTGATAGCCAAAATTAGGTAATTTTAGGGTTAGACGGGAAAAAGTGAATACTGACCAACCTTCCAGGAAAGAAAAAAGGAAAAGGTACCACTAAAAACCTTCACCCGTGGTTCCAAGTTCCGAGACCAGATCGCTCCTTTCATGGCTTTTTAAGAGAGCAAAAAGCCCTAACCCTTAAGTTGCGAACCCAACAATCTTGTTCGCTGGAAGGACTGAACCAATGATCTAATCGGGGAATGTGGCTTTAGAATGTGGCCATAGAAGAGAAATGATGATATCGCACAAGGGATGAAGTGGTGAGGAAAGCGAAGTGAGCCACTAGC
>MU892876.1:0-32932 GCA_036418205.1 Ostertagia ostertagi
CCCGAGAGGTAGTTCCACAATGGAATGTACGAGTGGAACTGGGGGAAACATAAATCACATGAGTTTGCATGGGGAAGTGGTTTCCGTTCCGTTGAGCGGCAGCGACCAGCTGATTGCTATAATTGAGTAGGCGGCAATCCCACGAATGGGGTATAAGTTGTTGGATATATCTACAAGGAGCTGCTGAAGTGGAGCTGTTCGAATAGGATCGCCGGCAAAGTAAGTGGTTCCGGTTGTAGAATACTAAAGTCTTGGCAGCCACATGCTGCAAGGTTTCACGATAGCCGTGAGTTTTATGCTCAGTCCTATTAAATACTAAGTCACTCTACAGAGCGATTTAGTATTTAATAGGACTGAGCAATAGCAGGGATAATAGGTCTAGCAGCAAGGATAATAATAACCCACTCATCAAAATTATTGTTTAAGGTGGTGAATGGCGTAAGCTAGACAATAAATAAGAGAGCCGGTAATCTACAGGTAGATTCTAGGACTGCTTCAAAGAGTGCCAAAGCAGCGTCATTCACATTTCTGTCATCCTAGATGCTTAATTCAATTAATCCACTCTAAGCCGAATATATCCGAAAGCTCAGTTCTTCATGAAGTTTAGGAGGAACAGGCATTGCGTAGGCTCCGCTCAGACCAAGGTGCATCTGCAGTAGGCTAGTGGGAGCTACTGCACCCTTATTTCACCATCTGAAGCGTTTCCCTTTCCTGGGATGAGAGAGCAAATTTGACCCTTCGTTAGTAAAGAAGCGGAATCCACCTTCAAGTTATTAGCGATGGTTTCGGGGGTCCTCTCGAAGAAAGGCTCGTTAATAGCTCAACTAAAGCGAGCTCGGCAAAAACCCTGCTCACTGAGCAACTTATTATAATACGGTTGGACATTGATGGAAGATGGTTAAAGTTCATAGTGTGACGGGAGACTACCTATAAATATTTGACGGCCGACAGCAACATAGTTTCGTGTACTTACACGCTCCATCTCCATTCGAAACTTTGCTCGACTTATTCGAACCCCGTTGAATAAATGCTATCCATGTGTGGCCCAGCTGGAATGAAAGCAAACCGAATTGCGGAAGCAATTGTACCCCAAATTCTATGGCATGGGTAAACAAAAAGCTTGGAGCGCGTGAAGACCAAAGAGCTTTGCTTGAGCCCATTAAAAGCTCAGCGACCAAGTTTCTCTGTGCGATCAAGTTTCTTCTGTTGGTGCGAAAATTTGATCAAATTTGAGGCTCTTATCTGTCTGCAAACAATGCGCCGGGGTGGATTGATAAAAACTCATTTCAAGTGAGTGTTAGGCCTGAAACAAGAGGAAAGGATGTGGAGTAGATTAGAATCTCTGTGAAGATGAAGAAAGGGAGAAAAAAAAAAACTAGCAGCTCTTTAGCTTCTAATCTTGAAAAGCAGATGAGTGCACTTGTGAGACAAAGTTCATTTGCAGTGGAGATAGGTCGATTTTGTATAATTTCTGTGTTTGTGTGTGAAGAAAACGGAGATGACGCAGTGGAAAGTGGTGTCCATCACTTCACGTATAATCTGAGATGAAGTCCTGAATTGAATGACATTCAAACCAATCTGGTCTTGCATCCTTTCGTCGGTGTTGAAGCAGATACGAAACTCGTTTGAAGGAGAAAAAGTGCTTTATAGATGGGCTCTAAGATTTAGACAAATGTGCCAATTCAATTTTCATTGACGTTTCTAATTGGGAATAGAGGGTGTGGCAACAGACAGATCACTCAAATTACCCATCACCTGGAAAGCGAGGATTAGATAACTGCGGAATGCAGCGGTGGAAGTACATGACCATTGAGTCCAGTTCAGGGGCCCAAGGGAAGAACGAAATGTTGCGTTTTTGTGGTCAAAGGTGCGCTAGTTGCAGCGTACAAGGCTTGCCATTCCTTTCTGAGCCCGCGCCACGGTCTGTGCTCCGCCCCCAGCAGCAGCGCCCTTCGATTGCCAATGTGACGAGATATTCCACTTCCAGAGTGTATCCTATAACTTTTCATGGGATGCGTGATCAATCAAAGCATGATGCTTGCTGAAATGATAGAGGCTATCAGCATAACATGTGCAAACGACCTCCTAATTGGTTGCTAGCTCGTCCATTATCGGAGGTCAACGGGCAAAGAAAGGGGTCCCATTTTGCGCCTTCTTGACGGATTTCTTTGCTTTTTTCGCCACTGGGGCATTATTCAGCATCTCCACTTCCACTATGAACCCAGTCCAAACTTATCGTAATCCCTCGCTTTAAGTAGAGCTGTCTCCTCGGTATTTGCCCAGATCCGTGAGCGATGAATGTACAGGTACTCACGGATCTGGGCAAAAAGAGTGAAAGTGGAGCTTTTTTTTATTAAGGTTTGGAAATCATGGTAAAAGAGCCTCCTGATACAGTGGTCAGATAGGCACTTAGAGCTCAGGGAAATCTGACAGTCGCATTTCCAACTCCTTCTTACAAGCGGGGGTATTTCTCCGATGCTCAACATTAGTCGGATGAGATATCTTGCAGTTGCGGGAACTTGCTGTATGGGAGTAATATTTCCTCTAATTAGGTGTGGTTCCGGTCACGCTTGTTAGGTCTTTTATCTGCAAATGGAATTAGCACAGATAAGCGAGCGCGTGCGTGATCAGGCACGAGACGTTCTGGGTCCTTCGATGAAATCTTTCACACTACATTGTAAATCGATGAATGTCAGAGGATAGAGGTGAGGAGAAAATCGAAGAAACTGGAATGGAGAAGTTTATGTGGCGTGAGAGAGGGAGGTGGAAAATTGGAAAAAAAAATCCCAAATTTGATCATTATGAACTCTTTTATTGATCGGGTTCTGATGTAGACGATTTAGCGAAGAGAATTCCTATTCTTATGCAGAGCATTATCGAAGTGATTTCGCAATGGGAATCTTGTAGTGCTATGGTTAGGCGTACGTGGACTTTTGTCGGACTCTCTCTTTTTGCTTCAGCTATATCCGCATCGCACTTTTATACGTCTATCAGGGCTTAAGGCGCTGCTTTGAGTTATATACAGGGGTGGCCAAAAAAAAGGCATTTTGACTATGTCGCATCTCAGCGTTTTTTTTTCGTCGCAGGAATTGTCGTCGCTGACGGAAGTTCTTCAGCAAAATGTTCCTCAAATGCCCCTCTATTAGCAGACGCAAGCCCTCCTTCACTGCCCTCACCGTCTTCAGAATATGACGTCATCTGCCATCGTGGTCGAGCTCACGGGGACCTACAGTAAATGCTCCAGCCCGAAGCTCTTACTTTTCGGATTCATCGTTGGATAGTTTCCTAGAAACATTAGCTCTGAATATGCAAACCCCTCGGAACCCGCTTTTCAGAAAACGTCGTAATGGTATGGGGTCCGTCCACGACCCCATTGAGCACGACCAGTACACCATGTTTTCAGTGCTAATTTTTCCGATTTCGTCCACCTTGAAGGGCAATATGAAGTTTATTTTATAAATGGAATGTGCTCTTTCATTTTAACTTGAATCCATTTGCTACGAAGTTAAGATAATGTTTCCATTCCTGTGTGTATAATCGGGTTATGGCGGAGACAGAATGTTTTTTTTTTACTGCCCCTCCTCCTCCGCCTGTATAGGCTTGACCATTGACCGGGACGCGTTGGTGCACGGAGTACTGCGCGGCAAATTTTCGTCCTCAGCAATAGTTCTTCAGCGTGTTGATTACCAGCAATGAAAAAATCGATTTTTTGATCCAGTAGTTCATGGACCTTGTGGAATAGAAGAAAAACGCCAAATAAATGAAGGAAAACTAGTCTGCTCCATGTACAAGTGGGGTTATGATAGTTGCTCCACGACCGTTGTCAAGTGTATAAGGTTGAATTTTGCCGGAGCGGCCTTCCATTTGTGTTCTAGGCGAAGTAAGGCGAAAGAAGAGTTCGTGTCTTCAACACGAACCCTTGCTTGATTGCGCTGTTTCAGCTGATAAGCATTTGCCACGGGATACGGTTTTTGGGAACTTATGGTTAGTGGAAGTTGTCTTTTATTGGAGTGGATTCTGCACATTTTCAAGTATTTGAAGTGGGAATGTTGAAAAACTCGGAATGGTTTGCTGGCATTTATTTTTTGCCAGTATTTTTGCTCTTTGATTTCTACATCCAAAATTGTTTTCGTTAGGCTAGAGCAGTGAACCACTCATTTCATCATGGTCATTGAATTGCAAGACTCGTTTTAAATAGGCTTGAGGAAGGTATTTTTCCCTAGCGAAATTGTTTTCAAATTTCATGCTGGTAGTGATATATATGGCACGCAACTAGAAGACACTGCCAGTCAGTGAAAGAGATAGATAGGTGAGGAATGGTAGAGGTGGGCCACAGGTTAACGGAGAGAAATTAGGAGAACCGGTATGTCTGTCTTCTATTTTTTGCTCGTAGTGTTGACAAATTTCGGTGAGCGAATTCCATTAAACACATGCGGATCTATGTTCAGTGTTCGCTAAATGTATTTTCTTCGTGATTTATTCTAGAATTTTCTTGAGCTTGATTTCAAGTCTTAATTAGTGCAAGTTCCTTTTTCTCTATCGCCCTCGACTTATCACGACTCCTTTTAACCACATCTCACCCGGTATTTGCTGTACAGTGCTGTAGGATTGTAATGTTGGGTAGATGATTCTCAACATTTTCAGAAGGGTCACGGTGATATTATTCAGGTTGTCCCGAATAGTGAATCCACTAATTTATTGCCATGCGGAAAAA
Organism: Ostertagia ostertagi; assembly: GCA_036418205.1. Taxonomy (NCBI): domain Eukaryota; kingdom Metazoa; phylum Nematoda; class Chromadorea; order Rhabditida; family Trichostrongylidae; genus Ostertagia; species Ostertagia ostertagi. The sequence goes on from MU892876.1 coordinate 4,715, forward strand.
CCAAGAAAAATGGTAAAGGTGTGAAACATGTTTTGCCAAGTAGCACACACATTATCCTACCTGAGCAATTACTCAGCCCATTTGCATTGCTGCCTTCCGTGGCTGATACTTCAATTTTTCTGGAACCTATTTTTGAGCTCCCTTCTTAATCACTTCTGATTAGGATCTTTCAAACGCCAAACAACATAGTGAATCAACCAGCAGATAGGCGAGGGCACGCTCGCTCAATCCACGGTGCACTTATGGTTCACTCTATTCCGGGGTTGAATTTATTATTTGAAGATGACCCACACTCCAGGTACCCTTCGACTGGCAATCTCACCGCCCTAGCCAGCGCCACTAAGAATGGAACTGAACAAACTAGTCGCTATTTGCCAGAGCGTATCCAACTTGTTAAGATGATGGAACGTAGACAACTCCGTGGAGTCGTTAAGATTCAAAAATATAAATTTGTTACTCCGTGCTTTGTGCCCGAAATCAGCTTCAAACACGATCTGACATCGTCATGTTCCTTCTGATCCCTCTTAGTTCCTTACAATGATCATTCAGCATGCTCACTGGGATTGTGGACTGGGTGGAGTGTGCTATCAAATCCACAAGGAACGGTAGCCTATCTTGAACGATTCTTGAGTTCTGACAGCAGAAGCCCAACCTCCTCTAAGTCCAACACTTCCTGGATATTCGTGAAACACGAGATGGACCTTGCGCTGGGAACCGCCGCCCAGTAATAGTTCTCTAAGAAGGTCAAGGTAGACAGGGGGGTATCGGCGACGCGCATATTCGAACTCAAAGTTAAAGCAAGGACTAAGTCTGCTTTTTCTGATGGGTCGTTCAACACCTTGCAAGAATGTTCATAAGAAGGTCTAAGACTTCCAGGGCCAAAGCGTCTCCGCCGCGTGGCCCTAACCTCGCTGCCAACAAAAGACAACTCAGTCTGGGCTCTAACCCTCTTCCCCAGGAAGAAATTTTGCGCAAAGTGACATGACCGAACCCGACTTCCAGTCCTTTCTTCGTTCAAGAGCTCCCACAATTTCAGAGGAAAGACAGCGAATAAATTCCCATGAACAGGCAATACATTATAGATGACAGAGGTGTATGTTTGGATGAGCAAGGACTTCGAATAAAAAGAAAAAAAATTAATTCAAAAATACCCAAAGTGATTCACTAATTATGGGACAACCTAATACATGTGAACGATCGGCTGCCAAAGGGTTTAAGCACGTGTCTTTAAAAGAAGGAATGAAATGTCAACCAGGGCAGGATGCAAAATATACTAGCTATTGACGGGGGATCTAGAGTGTGCCTTATGCTGATTTTAATGTGAGGTATCTTTTTCAATTTCTTGACGCGTTGATGCAAGCATGACGCGCATGCGCGTCAGATATTCGCGCGAATAAGGCTTCGTTGTTTTGGTTCGATTTATTTAGCGTTTTCCGCATTCCAAACGAGATCAGATACACATTCTTACATCGGAACAGTGCACATGGTTTGGTGTTAATTATTGAAATTGTGATGACATGTGAAAAAAAAATAAACAAAAAGGTGCCGAGTTAAACGCACATTGGGCTGTTGTGAATGTGTTAAAAATGCTTAGGAGGCCATTGTATACAGTACATATCTCGCCGTCTGATTAGGCGTGTACAGATTTGCGTCGAATGCCCGCACGTGTTGCGAAGACACGTGGATAAGCTGCATCACACACTTCGTTGGAGCTCAGCTAATATGCTGGAAACAGTTCACCCACGCGAATTCAATGCGAAAACGGGCGACCAACACGTCAAATCCGCAGACCCGACTGATCAAACGGCAGATATGGGCTCTAATATAGTGAATGCGCGTCATCGTAAAGGCTGCGCATTGAATTGGAATAGCAGCTGAAGACGAGAAAGCTTGCGAGCATCCATGTGAAAGGTGAAGTGTTCGAAGGTTTCGGAATGTGCAGTGGTCACTATAAATTGGAAAAAAAAATCCAAAAACTTCACAGTCTACCGCGGATTTCTTTGGATCTTACCGTAGACAATAATTCTCTCTGGAAAGTCTTGATACTTATTAGAATAGTCTACTTCTCGAAGTGATCTGGGGTTTCTAACAGTGAAATTCGGCGTATATTGGCTGTCGATAAGTAGTCAGTGACAACGTCAAGGTCACCGCGCCTTTTTCCCGACGCGAATATCAGTGGCGAGGTTAAGTGTGCCTCCAGTTCTAGATTGGTTATAGTAGGCGATTCGTAGTCTATATCTGTGTAACCTTTAGAAAGCTTTCCATTTGGCATTGTGGCCCAGAGCAATGCAGGTGCAGTTCCACGTGGTGGTCCACGCAAGGCACGAGCCGTCGTAGACGTGTTGATGTTAAAGGAAAGCTGGGTAATTACAATCGCGTAACCTGTTATCAATATTACTCGCCACCATCATTAAGCTCTTAGTTTGAGTCGTTGAGTCGTTCACAAAGTTGTTACCAAGATGTCCGACTTTGTCGGTAGCGCACGGTATCTCTTCCGAGTATTTAACGATAAAGTCACGATTTCACTACGAGAACATTCGTGTTTCAGGACGTTACTTGGTTTCGACAACTTCCAAGAAAGGCGCAAAGCGGCAACAGAGAGTCGAACTTTGACGATCAAGAAGATTTTCCGATCACCTTCGATGCTAGCATCTACATCGAGTGGGTAAAGCGTAGTTTATTGATTCACTTATCTGGCCCTAGCCTTACTTTTTCACATCTGTTTGCATGTTTTCGTGTTTCTTTGTGAAGTTCGTTTGAGGTTTTCGTTTCCAGTCATATTGATCCAAATTGGTGCTTTTTGGGTTACCTGACTTACACTATTGGCGAAAGGGCAACACATAATGTGAAAACGTTACCGTCGGGAATGCAAAAAGGAAAACCAGTTTGGGAATGATGTTAGCAGTAGGCATGGTTACTTGTCAGGTTGGATTGTATAGCGTGTTTTGTAAACCCACGCTAGTCCCAGCCTGTACCCATGCCGCGATCACAATCATGAATAGGTTGTTTTATGTGCTCTAGAAGTAGTCATCGAATCCTGAAGCGATGGGGAAGTCGGAGATTGAGCAGCGGTAAATGTTGCGACGTTAGCACGATCATAGGGTGCATGAAGGGGCGTCGAAAAGGCTCTCACCATTGAATCTATTGTGCATCCACTCCACACCCTGTTGTAAGCTTCGATCAAAATCAACTTTGCCATATTCCCTTAAAAAGCTTACTGTTTGATTTCAGCCAGTTTTTGGCAGGAAAGCAACAGACTCTTCCGGAAATTTCCATTACATTATCGATTTTGTCTATTTTTCAGACGTTGAGTGTATGAGAGGCAGTAAAGGCTTATAAGTGTGATCTAGTTGATGTGGTTGCATAAACTCTTTTTTGAACAACTCTAATTTATTTAGGTGACTCATTATCCACCGCACAGCATGTGTCACCAAATGGAACACCCACCAGACAGTGGGTTTTATTCGTTTAATTATTTTATTTACACACTAAATGTGTCGTGGAGAAAAATGGTTTGTTAAGAGAGATGGGCAAAGCTTTATGCGAGTTGGGTGAACCGTTATACACGAATGTCCAGAGTCAACCCTGCGTTGCGCAGTTCGCAACGGCACGTTGAGAGATCCTCAACGCACGCTGTATGGGCGGAGACACAGACGGCTCGAGCATGCGAGTGTGAATGTTCGCGCGAGAGAACGTGTCTAATCGGGCGAAACTGCGCAACGTGGCCGTTGAGAACTGCGCAACGCAGGGTTGACTCTGCTGTTACTCTGGAAAATTTCTTAAATTTTCATCGATTCCCATCCTTTTCGTAGCAGGCAGCTCAAGTCTGACGCAAGGAGCTAGGCAGAAGTGCTTACAATTCTTTTGGTTAATGGTGCCGACAGCATTCGCAGAGGTCACTGACAAGTGAAGGTATGCTGTTAGAAAATTCATGAGCGTAAGCAACCGCTGACTCAGTGCGATTTCGCCAAAAGACTCTTATATTTCCTTTCTCTGTGCCTTCCGGAGGTACCAGAATCAGTCCAAAAGAATTCAAAGACTTAAAAAACAATCCAAATTTTCTCGTAAAAGAATAAAAGGGCGCGGCCTATGGTAATCGGTTACGTGCGCGAAGAAACGAGTGAATATAATTTTGGTGGTTGATGTTTCTATACGTGGGCGGAATGCCAGTTAGTTATAAGTGCGCACTTACCACGCGAGCGGTCCGGGGATCAAATCCTGGGTCGTGAGTCGCCCGGGCCAACCAAGCCTTCCATCCCTCCGGGGTCGGTTAATTGGTACCAGACTTGTCTGGGAGGATAAAAAACACTGACTTGAACATCGGCTGGCCCCCGCAAGTCATTGTATAGGCCACATCGCATTCAAACGCAGTACGAGTTTTGTTACAAATAAGTTGTATGGTGCCAATCCAACGAAGAGGATTGACGAACTTGCAAAAAGCTTATATCTTCATCTTTTGTGTTTCCATACAGTGAGGCGATGGGCAATTGGCGGGGAGTACGCACAGGAATAATGTCAGCCAATTTCCAGGGATGTTTTTAGACTTCTTTGTTGGAATTCTTTGATTGTTTGGAGTGCACTCTGTGGTCTTTTTGTGATGCCCACCATTTTTATTGATCAATTATCTGTTAGAAATGACTCGTCCGGCGGAGGCATAGAAAAACTGTGTAGTGCGCGTTGCGTTGCGATCAGTAGCGAATGGTAAAAAGTATTGATTCGAGCGGGATTTTGAGAGCCCTTAGACAAATAGGGATAGGCATAAAAATGATGTTTCACTTGTTTATTTTGGCCACTGGGCCGAATCAGATAGCTATTTATTCTGATAAGAGATAAGGGGCAGCTATCAGATCCAAAACGCTGCGCGCGTTAGAGAAGATTTCGCTCTTGTGTGTGGAATGGGTTAGCGGACCAAGCGCGTGTCACTATGAACCATTGTTGTCTCATTGATTTCGTCTGTTGTTATGGTGCAATGCTTAGCTTCGAGTGTAAGTCCGATGAACTACTGAACCTAGTTCCAAAGCTTCTACGATATCGTCCATCGATAAATTGGTCCAAAGCTCGTATTTTAATCAAGAAAGTGAGTTTACATTGATTTGTATAGATTTTCCTTTAATTCCGTCGATATTCTATGCAGTTATGAAATCTACGATTTCCAGAGTGTAAAGTAAAAGTTGACGATGTCATTGCCGAAGTGGAAAAGTACATATGTATTTGCTGTTACAATAATCTATTTTGTGCGAGGTCGGTCCTATCTGCAATATTTTTTTCATGATTTTTTTCTTTCTGGTATGAATGTTCTTCGTTTTGTTATGAAATCAAGAATGTTTTAGCTCTGATGAAGAAGTAGCCGATCTCTCACTACAGGATCGAATTCGATCGTTGAACTGGGTAACAGCCGGATTTCTCGAAACTAAGCTCGATTTTAGTCGACAAGCAGTGAGTTCCTTTATTATCACTGAGGAAATGGGTAAAGCTCCGTACCTGGGTTTCTGCTCGTAACCTGTGAACACAAATTTCTCGGGGTCTCACTAACAAAATGCGAACTGCTCTCTGAATTGCGCGAAGATGGTAGTGCAGCAGGCTTTACGTATAGAAAGGCTTTTTGGTTTTGTTGAAAAGGCTGTGGACATAGAAGAGTGAGGGAGAAAAAATGCTTAGCCCAAAAGTGCTATGAAAGTTATCTAGGCGTCACCCATTTTGTGATGACGGAATCTAGCGTCCCTCAGTTGAGGCTGGTTCACTTGGATATGATTGATTTCGGTTCTAGGTTCGAAATCTTCTTGATGATGCTATTGCGGAAATGATCGATATTAACAGTCATAGACGATCGGATGAGAAGCTGGAATGCCTTGTTAGGTGCTCGCATAAGATTTTCGAAGCTCTGAAAGAGAGTGGTGAGTAATGTCAGCTTTCCCTTCCCAATCCTTTTTTGTTGTGCTCATTTGTCAGCTATTATCATTCACTGTTGTTGTTTACCACGAGTTGTTTACTCTCATAAGCGAATTAGCACGATACTAGTTAGAAGCCTGATATTCATAGTATCGGGGCTGGTGGAGTGTGAATTAACAATTTTTTCGTAATGAGGAATTTGTGGCTTTTTGGTGTAAATATGTGTGTAGATGTAATGAGCCCTCAAAACTTAACTCCAAAAACTTGACATTTTTGGATTTGACCGCAAAGTTATTGAGAAATCGTCGCGCAGGTATTCTTTGCCTGGTGCCGTTTACAAGCTTGACATACTCAGAATCAGTTTTTGGTGGTCTTCTCGAAAGTCAGCTTATCCCCACCACAAACTGACTTTTCGCCGTCATTGAAAATGTAAAATCCCTGCCAGTCTCATGGGAACGGAGCAGCCTTCGATAAACATCGAGCGTTGATACAGCTCTCGGTGGCTGTCAATGCCTGATATGGTTACGTAGCTATTGCGCTTTAGTGCCGAAAGCTCTGTACTGCTACGAAAGTCGATAATTCTGAAAATATCTGGTCGCTTGATGAATTCTGAGAAAATTGCAAGGGTCGCTAATGGAGCAGCTGAAACTGGAAGCTCTCCAAATAAATGAAAACAAGTGCTCATAGGGTTTGCGGTTTGGATTGGTAACAGTTCTCTTCATGTGAAGGTTTTGTCAAGTAAAATGGCAATGACAAATAAAATAAATGATCTTTGTTTCTGTGGAAGCCTGCAAAGTCTCTGATGAAAGAGTTTGTTACTAATCGTTTTAGGTGCTCCAACAAGTGCTGATGAGTTTCTTCCGGTATTGATTTATGTACTCTTGAAAGGCAATCCACCTTTGATCCAGTCGAATGTAAAATTTATCAGTCGCTTCGCGCTGCCTTCTCGGATTATGAGCGGTGAATCTGGTACGTTTTTTTTTGCTAGAGACATGTTAATGTATTTTTTTTTCATAGAGTAATTTCACTTTTCGAAACTTTGGCTGGGAAACGGTGCAGCACTTTGTAAAAGGGTGCAGTGAAAGCTTGATCGTCTTCCTATTTATCCTCTCAGTAATCGTCATGGTTGCACAAGCGCGCCTTACTTGCTTCATGTTAATTGATGTCCTGCTAGTCAACAATACCGTCTTTCCTTCTGACCGACTAATGATATTTTTCTTGACAACTGGCGGGAGATAAACGCTGTGGTGAAAAAACTGAGCTTCCGCAACTCGTTTGCCATGCTTTAGTCCCATGAAAATATATACAAATCACGAAATACCTGGACCAATGTGAGAAAATTGCGTTAGTGCATTTCGATCAGGTTATAACCTAGCCTAAATCGTCCCACCAAAACATTTTTTTTTTTGCTATTGCCAAGTGTACACCTGAAAATAACGCGGATTTTAGGTTTAGGTATGGTTGCTGGTGGCGTATTTTGATATATGGTCAATTGTTGGAGTGACATAGGGATAGGACAAAAATAACCCAATTTTGATAACATGCGCAAATTCACGGGTAAAATTCTGCGTAAGCAGTGCAAGCAGAACATAAAGCTTCTTATAAACTACCGTAGCATCTCTTTTGATTTCCAATCTTTTCACTGAGAATGGTATTTCAGGGTACTTTTTCACGAACCTATCGTGTGCTCTCCAATTCGTTCAAGATATGAACTATGCGAGTCTCAAAATGGAGCGTTCTGAATTCGAAGCGTACACATCTGGGGATCTCGTGCCACCGTTGAACATGATGAATTGTGGCTGTAACCAGGTAACTTGGTCTTTTCGATGCGTTTTTCTTCCGTTTTATGAGAATGTCTATCCAATTGTTAATGAGATCGCTGTACGAGAATTTTCAAGGCTCTCGGTTCAATGGAAGAGTCGTTAGTCCGAGTGCGAGAACTAATTGAACGTCAGCATGCGCTATCGAGTAGGATCGACGAGATTGAGAGGAGACTTAGTTTGTACGTTTTTGTTTCTTAAAAAACAGTTTCAAAATTAAAACTATATCCGAATGGTGGCTGATTTGAGTGAGGGAGCTGAAATGGCTGAAGAGTTTCGAAAAGTCATGGCCACGTATCCTTCTCAAGAATATCAAAAGCTCAAGGAACAGGTCAGTTGCTTGCCAAAACGTGGACTTTATTTATTTATTTATTATTTATTTATCAACTTAATCACTGTGCAAAAATCAAAACAATTTTTTATGTTCACCACACCTAAGATTTCATATGCTCTGTAAAGATTTCAGCGCTAATGTACTCTCTTACGTTCAGATCGCTCGTGAAGAGAAGGAGACAATGGAGGTGTGCTCGCTGACGTCGATGTTATCAAGATCGAGTAGATCAAGTGGAGAATCAGAAGAACCGATAAAAGGTATGCCTTTTTCAAGGTCGCTATAGAGTTCCTGATAGTTTTAGTGATTGGTCCAAGGTCTAAACCTGGTCATTGTCGTAGCCCTGCTCGCAAACAATACGATGTGCATTTCTAAAATCGTATTTCGGCGTGGGCGCTATGCGGCTGTGTAATTTTCACGTCATCGCTGGTCACCTTTTGTTTCTCGTCAGTTACAGTTTCCATCCAAAGGGGGTTCTTTTAGTGCGCTTGATGCCTTTATGTAAAACACAGCTAGCTGATTCACCATCGCACGGCAACCTCCGGGGTTGTTTTCCTGGCTGCGTAGGGGTGATAGAAATTTTTTGAATACAAACTTCTCTCACAATCTTTTCTTGCACGGCCTGGTTGTATTGCCGTGCTTCTGACAGTCTTCTATTTCAGAACAAGCTACCAACACTGCTGCCGAGTAATAGGCGTTATGTATTCTTGTAATCATTTGTAAATAACGCTTCATGATCATTATTTTAGGTTTATCTTTGTACAGAGTTGTTTCTCAGTCTGTGATCTTGCGTGATGAGCATTGTATGAGTTTAGCTCGGTGATTTGTATTCGTTTATTTTGTGCAATGAAGAATTCTACACGTCGGCTGAGTTTTTAATCCGTACGTAGGCGACGAAGAAAAGCGTTCCTCGATCTATTTGCCCTATGCCCTTTTTTACTTGTGCTTTCTTATCGATCTTTCCTAGCCTATCCCATGTCCTCAGGTTAAAGAGTCCCCGATAATATCAGATGCACCAGTCCCTTCGGTGAGCAAAGTAGTATTGTCCATTTTTGATCCTTATCGGCTCGAGGGAGCACGAGTTCCTTCCCAAAGGCGCCTCGATCGCTCCTATTTCTCCTCATTCACAAAATGCGGTTGTCTGCGTCCTACCACCCATTGTAGTTCGGTAGTGAAGGCTCCTCCACCCTTCATCCTACATGTGAAGAATATGTACCAGGTACGTGCTCGGGTGATGCAATTTGCTCCTTTCTGAATGAGCCTGTAGTTGTGCTTTTTGAGTGAGCCATTGCGCTTCAGTAGGGCCGTGCGTGTACGCAATTGGCACGCTACCACGCGAGTCCCATTGATCAGATTCGATGGGCTCGTGGGTCGCCTTCCGGGACCAACCAAGCCTTCCATCCCTCCGGGGTCGGTTAATTGGTACCAGACTTGTCTGGGAGGATAAAAACACTGACTTGTACATCGGCTGGCCCCCAAGTCATTGTATAGGCCACATCGCATTCAAACGCCACTACGAATGTACAAATGGAAGTAGAATGCGTGCCGCATCCCAAAAGGGATTGATCAACGGCAAATGCTTTTATTGCGCCTAGTAATAACTAAAAATTTATAAATTTTACTGGCCTACACGGGATTTCACATGGGATTCGATCCACGAGCTACGCGCGCGATAGCGGTTGCACTTGTCTCCCCACCATGTTCGATCTGAAAATTTTTGAAGTACAAATCGAAAATTTATTCATGACTGATTGTCTCTCATGTGGTGTGAGTAGATTCATTTTGAACGCAACTTTGAGACGATGTGAGCACGGGTGTACCCCGTCCAGTGAGATTTGCGCCGACTTTTGCTGGTTCAAAATCTTTTCCATCCTCGGAATGCTTAACTGACTCACCTTCGTTAAGTTGCAATTGTTCAGAAACCCGGAAGTGGGCATCCCAACCAGGGTCAACCGTCACGTTCGAACATTTTCGGGATTTTTGCGACCCCCCCTCTGGAAGGGGTCCAGTTGCGACCCCCACCAATACACAATTGCGACCCCCCAATACAACCACCAGCCATCCCCCCACCGCGACCTCTCCCTCTTCTATAGTATTTGATTCTGAGACCAGTTGACACAGCCCAAAACCTACCTAAAACTCCGAAACTCCGCCTACTTTTTCCCCAAAAATAGCCGTCGAGCGGGGGGGGGGGGGGGGGGGTATATACAACCACTGAAACGGCAACTTTTTTGCTTTTTTTCAACACCTCTGCCCTGCCTGATTTCATCACACCCCTCTCTGCCTGTTTTCTCCTCCAGAGCCCACATGCGACCTCCCGGTTCGAAACGTTAGAACGGACGGGTTGACCCATGTTCCCAATCACTGTCGTACGAGACTCCAGTCACATTTTGACCCGTTTGGCTGACAAAATACCCTTACCTGTCGTCGATAAGTTGATCATGTCGTGTGTAATACCTTAGCTCAAGCAGGCATTAGATGAATGAAGACTTTTTGGGAACGATTGGGAAAGGGACATAGTGGATTGTCAGGATACCTACTCAAGGAGACAATAGATGGCCCCTCCGAGGCAGTGGTAACTTATTAACGGCGTGATAAGCAGCCGGCAACGCTTTCCAACTTTCAGAACTCTTGCCGCCCCCCATTTTGGACGTGGAAGGAATGGCAACGGCGGCGTACTTGATCTGGTACCGTCATAGTTGTCGTCCGTTCTCATTTTGGACTAGTTTTCTCCTATCACGTTAAAAGCTAGCGCGACTGCTTCCTTTGATAATTTCGAAAAATAACCTCACGTTTGGAAAATAACCCACCGATCAAAGCCATAATAAACATGTTTGTTCTATACTAATAAATAAACCAAGCGCGTAGTTACAAATAATCAGTAATCTGTAGATTTTGAACAAGCGTGTAAGAAGGAGGAACGATGGAAGGGACACTTCAGCGGTACTCTCTACAGATGATGTCGACGCTCGATAGCTAGGTGATCAGTAATTGCCTGAAGGGGATCCCACCGAATTTGGGCGGATAGGGTCTCACCTGAAGGGCAGGAATAGAGGTGTCCATAAAAGCGCAGAGTGTATCTTTGCTCGTTAAAGTGCGCGAAAGGGCTGCTTGCACTATTGAGACCTGCTTTGATGTTCTTTTTTTCCCTTATCGCAGCTTGCAGCGGAGTCTCTTCTTACTTATCTTTTCGCAAGGTCCCGATGGCCTCTTTGCCGTAAGAGTTGTGATATAGAAAATGAGAGAACGCCTCGATTTCATCTTCTTCAGTATATACTTCTTTTTCCTTCGCTATCATTCCACTTCGAACCCCTGCGTGCATTTTCGGTCGCCAGAATCACATCAGTTGGTGACAAAGTGCTTTCAAACGTGCAAATAGTAGGGGTTTGGTGCTTGCCTTTATTTGCATGCTAAGCGTATATTCTTTATACTTCCGAAACAGCCGGTTCTGCACTTCGAACTTGTACCACTAGGCACTGTGACGAGGAGAGCTTTTGCGAGCCTTGTACGGCCACGGATGAGATAGAGAGACCATCGATGACGAAAATGGTAGGACCCATCCAAACGCTCGTCGGGGCCTTGTCACTTGTAGCCAACACCCACCAATACCATACCCAACAGATGTTACCACAGCCCAATATTTCGATAGCTTGATAATGGTCCCATGCATAATTAGCGGGAGCGTCGTATAATCAATTTCTATCTCCACCACACTAACCCTCGTTTCTAGAAGGTCCAACCTAAATTTTCTTACGGTTAGATGAAAGTGTTTTTGTAGCATAAGCTGTTGGCTGTTTTCTGCTTTACTTTGATAAGGGAATCATAGCGAGCCGAATGAGTGGGGTATGCCTCATTCTACTAACAACTACTAACCTTCGCGGTTCGCTGTTTCTCCAGTGGGATGATCCAGGAGATCGCAATCGCTTTACTGGCGCTGTTTCTCATCCTGGCGTTGTTGTTGGCCTACGAAGATGACGTGAGCCTTCTTTTCCTTAGCAATGAAGCTTTGGGCGCCGGTGCAACATAGGGGAAGGGAGGCATCGCTATGCGGAAAGCCCACAACATTCGGGAGCATTCCTACCTTCTAGTTCTCTTCAGAACTAAGCTTCAAGGGGAGAGACTAGGGGAGGGACGTGTGTATGCAATGCTCATATTCCCAGAGATTCGTTCTCCCTTCCAAGGCTAAGTCCGCATAGCGATGCCCCCCACCTCTCCCGCGTACACAAACGCCAAGCTTTGTCAGCTATCTCTATCTGAACAACGATTTTTTAGCAATTCGGCGGCAGGGTCAGTCAACTGAAAACTAAAATGAAGCGCTCGGTGCGCCAGATGCAGGACAAGGTGACGCCTGCTTCGCTTACCGACTCTGGGCCGACATCGCAGTCGCTGTCGACGCAAGCTCCACCTTCAAAAATCCCCACAAGCTCTAGGACAGCAATTCCTGTGCCAGTAAAAACAACTCAAACTAATACAACTAGGACGGCCATTCCTCAGTCAAGGCAACGGCTATCTGCAAGTAGAAGAAGGAGCACACCAATGTTCCAAGAAGATCAGTTGAGAACCGCACGTCAGAGTGTTGTGCAACGGGTATGAATTGCCTATCGGGATGCTCTCACACTTTTGACCGATCCATTACCGCATATGCGTGAAAATGGATATCGATTCTATCCACGCAAAATCCATATCATTTCAAAAGCACACGCGGCAGTGGGCGGCCTGAAGCATGAGAAGCCCTCAGGCATTGTTCAGAGTTGGCGACAAGGATGAACCAGCGAACAGGCGAGAAAGAAAGGATGCGTATTGATTAGGCGAGCAGGACGGCGAGAATACCAACTTCGTTCAGTCCCTGCTTCGAGCGTTTCACGCGATCGCCTAATCGACCAATCGATACGTATTCTTTTCTTCTCGCGTAATCATTCAAAGCCGGAGTTGTCAAGTCTGAACAATACCTTGGAGGCTGTTTCAGATTGGTATTGGATAATCGAGCTTGTTCAGGATCTGGATGACCAAATGCGCACAGCTCGACCAGTGAATCGTGCTCAAGCGTCGGGTAACCCGCCTCCTGATCCTCGAAGTGCTGGCGGAAAGGACAAAAAAGAACAGAAACGTCAGCCTTCAGATTCAGATCCGCAACCACGCAGTGACGATAAGCAGCCGAGCAGCGACGCGCAGCGTAGCAGCAATCTGATAAAACGTATGCACGTTAATCTTTTATAGAACTGTAACTTCGAGTAAGCACTCATGAGGGGCTCTTAATTCAGGTGAGACCTACTCTTCTGAACAACATAAACAGCAAGATGCTATCATAGCTTCCTCGGTTCATAGCAACTGCCGGCGCCTCTGACCTCATTGAAAGTAATGATAGCGGGTGAAGTATAATTGATTAGCAGCTTCGGCGCCATCGCAAAACCCTCTTAGACTAAATAAGGAGGGAGCAAAACCTTCGGGGAAAAAGAAAATGGTCACGCCCCTGAATTCATCCCCACTCCCACCTGTGGACCCGATTTTACCAAAATGAAGGTGATTTGCTTGGTTTCAAATGCGTTGTCACTGCAATGCCCCCGGATCTTGTGATAGCGCTTCAGCCTCCATTGTGTGACTCTGCTCTAACGATCTCAGTTGCGAAGAAATGCGCCGAAACACCATAGCCCAGTGAGCGTTTTGGCTAGTTTTATGTCGCGAAAAGCTCGGGCGCAGTCGGACTAAGAACAGCAGACAACTCAGCTTCGAAAGGTGCCCGGTGTATGAGTCAGGGGGGGGGTTTAGTGGGGGCGTGCGGATAAGTCATTTATCGCGGTGATAAAAGCTGAAAGTTGCGCGGGGTGGCACAGAGGAAAATTGAAATGCGTATAGTTTGGTTGGAGAGCACAGCAACGAGTTAGAGGGGTTGACGGGGGCCGCTACACCGGGTTAAAGTAATTGCGCGGCAGGGTCGTTGAGTTTCCATAGGTTTCTGGGCACTAGAGCACAGCTTCACATAGCATATAAATGTATCATTTTGTTTGATGGAACGAGCTTGGTGGGAAGATAACACTGCTCGCCACTGGCGCCGCGGGCTGTACTACGCCGCTGGGGGCCCACCTACCTTCATCGTCCGGAGTGGAATTGGTACCAGACTAGAGCTTAGAGGAGATACAAGACAGTCGTCTTGGAATCTCTCTAAGCTTAGTCCGCAGGGGGACCAGGGGACACTAACCCTGTGGCTATATACACGAGTGTGGGAACCGGTCTGTAACGGCCATAACGCAACCCTGTCACCCTCAGCTTGGAATGACGCGCCGGACGCGAGGGGAGTGCCTTCCCCAGGAGGATAACATGCAGCCTTAGCGTTAGCAAATAGCGAGGGCGCACTAAAGCAGGCAAATACAACCTTGCTAAAGCCGTGCAGCAAGATGTCGTAGCGTTATCAATAAGCAATTTCTAGAGGATGGCAATGGCGCGACCCTACCCTTACGCCGCATAATATAGCCGTCCGTCGCGCGCGAAAAAATTGCGCCGTGACTGGTGGCCGCATGCGGCGAGCTGTTGGTAACCTGCGCTGCTTCCGGAGGGCACAAACGCTACACACCTGTCCGCTACAGCACAGGATGTTAAGAACATCACAAGGATGTCCTATGTGTGACATGTCGTCACACTGCTGTCATAATTACGTGCTCAGGGTCTGTATCTCTATTTTATAAAGCGCTAACTTTGTGTGTCGGTTTGTGTATCTGTATGTGTGTGTGTGTGTGTATGTGTGTCCGTCCGCAAAATGAAGTGAGTGAGAAGGAAGCTCATGGGATAAACAAACCGCTAACAAATCGGGTAGCTTACAGGATTTGAGATATCAATGTTTTGTAGCAGGATAGTTGTGATAACACTCTCAGGGCTATATAAACACCTGCTTAGCACACTTCCGTTCATTCCACATGGTGCTGCAGTTGGCAGCTGGGTCAGGTGCGTGTGAGGAGAGGAAAGGGAGTGAGGTATGAGTGGTGTAAGCGAACAATCACCGTCTATCTATGTGATTGTTGGTCGTGGTGTTGAGCGTGGTGATGAGGAGCTGCGAGGCGTTGGCTAGTGGACGCGGTTCACTTTCCATTGTTGGTGTCAACAGGGAGGAAGAGACTTTGCGCAGGTAAGGAAGGTCCCGGCGGTTGACGGGACTAATCTGGTTTTAGTATACAGGGCAGGTGATGCAACAGGTTGGCTTGACGCTTGCGAAAGTTCCATGCGAGTGTGTGTGGATGAGAGATGTTGTGTCGCGGGGGGGTGCGTAGCGTGGTTGTTTGTGTTCCGTTTTACGTATCTCGCGTCTCTAGCGAAAAATTCAGTACTAGGCGATATGGAATTCGGAGTGGGGCACCACATCCCCTCCCCATCGCCCACCCCCCCTCCACATCCTCATGGGATGAGAATTGCATTACTCGGATGTAAACCATTACAAATTATCAGATCCCGGTCTTGGGTGGTGTTGCGACGCACCGGGGTGATGTCGATTTGTGAGATTGTGTGGAGTGAGTCCTTGAATGCGGAGTGTGGCCTATAGGGCGATGTGGTGGGCCGGTCTGGAGTGTGTTGACGTAAGTCAGCAGTTTTTTGATGCCGCGAGAAGTGAACCGAGTCGGCCAGGGGATGGGAAGGCTTGGTTGGCCGAGGTTCACGATTCAGGATTTTCCCAGGAGTGCCTCGCTGGTGAGCGTGCCAGGGCTTTGGAGTGAGTAGAGGCGTTGCTCGCCATCTAGAGACAGATTGTTTACCAGAAATACTTGTAGTGCTTTTCGTTTTGGCTCCACGGAATTCAGTGTCAACTATTCAGAAGTTCTGAAATGTGTGCAATTTCAGCCAGACGTCATCACAGCCGTCATCGTACCAAAGCAGAACGTGGTTTCCGACAACAGCTGATCAAATCTCCGGCGTACTAGTGAAGGTCACCAACGGAGTGATATTCCCCCAACGTCCGCGCCTTGCCACACCAATTCATCGGTTCATTGGCTAAAGCGAAAAATCCAAAAAAAATTGACCGCCTTCTGTGGACTAGCTTGTTCTTCGTTTGATCATTTGAAAAGGCACACCCTGCAGCCTTTACATGGTATTGGCACGTCCTGAGGGATTAACACTATACTTATTTTATTATGTGCAAAATGCGTAATAAACGGGTTTTGTAATATGTAACCGTGTCAACATTTGTTTACACAGCACAGAAAGAGAACCGTGAAAATAGAAAGAAAAAAGTGAAAAATAAACCAACTGAAAAAGACTACCGACTATAGTATAGCGGTTAAGACAGTCGATAGTCTTTTTCAGTAGGTTTTTCTTTCACTTTTGTCTCAATCGCTATACTTAAGAGCTAACAAGAAGAAACTTGGAGCAGCTACCTATCCTTAGAGATATACTACATTTCCTACTCCCGCTTGAAATTGTGAAAACGTCCCAAAAATATCCTGAGGGCGTGGTTGTAGACAAGAAACCAAGAAGAGAAATGGCGACCATTTGGTCGTTGGTGGTCGTCGCGGTGTTCGTAGTGATAAGACAGCCGTCACACTCGGCGACGGACAAGCGATGGAGCGATCGCGATCGCTCCATCGCTTGTCCGTCGCCTTGAGTCGTGACGGCGGTTTCTAGGATTCAGCAGAAATTGCAGACATTGTGCGGAGTAGGCCATACGGCTGGAAGAGGGTGTGTCAAGTGTGCCGATCAAAGATGAAACTCAAGTCTCAGGTGATTTATCGCGCCAAATGGTCGCATACCGCGCAGTTTATGTGTTGGATTCCATATAGGACAGAAACGATCTCTCGCGTTTCCGCCAGCGAAAAACATCCTTGTGCGTTTGGACGCTCGGGTCCACTGATGATCAAAGGTTGACCGGAGGTGCCCGCAGCGTAAAATGTTCCGCGATGCGGAACGCGAAAAAGTCGCTTTCTGTCCTATTGCTTGAACACACCTCCACGCGGTGCCGCTGAGCTGCTTGCCTAGCATGAAGAAGATTACATACTAGACTAAAAACAAAACGATGGTGAGTGGTTTTTTGCCACCTTTCAGTATTGTGAGTCACGATGAGGATTCCGAGATTTTTTTCTGTGTACCGTTAGTTAAGTCGTTGCAAAATTCCCTAAAAATTGTCAAAAGTTTCCAAATCCGGAGCATTTTATTCTTTTCCATCTCTTTTCAAAAACCAATTGCTATGTAAAGAAATTGTGGCTCATTTTGAACTTGACCAGTTGACCCTACTTAGTGGAGTGGGCGCGATTGCTGGAGGGGACACTTGTTTGAATTAAGTCATTTAAATGTATCGGTTTAGACTAGTGTCGTGGTTCGCCGAGCCAGTTTTTCCTCTAACCTTCTAACACAACGCATCGAGGTGGCTCGGGACCCTCGTGGCCAGGCACACGTAGTTCCACGGGTCCTTCCCGGGGACTATGCCGTTTCCCACATGCTATTGATTCTCCATCGAGTCTAGCGGCAATCAGCTTAGCGGTAACAACAGCCTGCAGCCGATAACGTCCCTCGGATGTGGCGGGACACTTGCTCACCAGCGCTCTGAACAAACGTAACAGCATGCCCGAGCATGCTAACGTGCTAGCAGGCCGGCTAGCCAGCACCTCTAGCCGTTAACCTTTCTCGCATTGCCCGAGGAACCCTTCTCTCGATCGAAGTTCCGGCAAATCTGACGCACCACGGATAAACCCCGCTGCAGTTGAATGCTTTCCTGTACATCGAAAGGAACTCGCTTCTTTCACACCCAATCAAAGTTTTAGGGGTTTGGTCCGTACTATGTTTAACCATGTGCCCGACACGATTTCCACCGCGGGCGGTATTCAATCCTTCCCCCAGGGGTTGGGGGACGGAAATCCCTTTAAATTTATTTGTTTTTAACGATGTAGTTTCTTCATTTTCAATGCATGCTTACTGTGACATACATACATACATTAAACCTAGCCCCTTTATCAGGACAATCCCAGTTGGGAAGACGGAGAAAATTTAAAGGGTTTTTCGTCCCCCAACCCCTAGGGGAAGGATTGAATACCTTCGCCCCAGGTCAAGCAGTTCAGCAAAGCCAATCTAAGGCTGGTTTCAGAGTTCGCGAGCCGTCGCACGTTTCGTCTTCGATTTTCGCGATTTTTGCAGCATTCAACGCGTTCACGTCGGGTTCACCACAAGGGCTTTCCGTACCAGACACTGCGAGGTGTCCTTCAATCCGCCGCCACTTTTGCTGATAGTGATGGCTGAATGACGACTGCTCATGATTTCACTTGTTTCATATTCAGTGTTTCAAATGTTCAAGATGGGGCACTTGCAATTTTTGCGATGCGTCGCAGGTTTCGCGCAAGTCGCGAAAATCGCGTGAATCGTTTCTCAAGTCTTGTTCGGCCATATATCGCGGAACAGCGGCGGATCGTTTGGGGGTCTGACACAGCCTCAGAGAGATCTTGCCACCGGCAAATGGGCGCAAGGTGAAAGGTTGATTGATGACAGACGAGGGCGGTGGAAGTGTTACGAACTAACTAAAGGCACACCAGTTCCTTAATTATACAGTATGGGCACGCCCCGTCAGACGTGGGTCGTGAGGGAATCATCGCCATCGATGCGCAGGCGATGATAGAATATGCCTCCGGTGATCTAACATGCCTTCACTTGGCGGCCAATTGGCCTGTGGGAACACCCTCAGGACTAATCTAATTCGAATCTTAACGAGAACATTACTCCGTGATAACCTGGCAGTTATTATTAATTTTACCAGGAGTCAAAGATTGAGCCAACCTTTATATGCTCACAAAATTTATACTGCGAGGTCTTAAATTCTTTCGTAAGACTTTAACGGATTAACCCCTTCTCCCGCTCGACGGCAATTTTGGAAGGAAAAAGTGCGGCGGAGTTTCGTGGGTTGAGTGGTACCAGAATTAAATACTATAGAGAGGAATATGGTGGTCGAGGTGTGGAAAAGAGGGGGTCATACCAAGTCCACCTTGGGGGAGGGGGGTCGTAAAAATTTTTCAAAAAGTAACAACGATAGGACCGACCCTGGTCGGGGGGTGGGGGGGGGGGCTAGTGTCTTGCCGGCGCGCGGCTCAGTCGAATATAGTCGTCAACTTCGAAAATTCCATGCTTTTCCACTCATGACTTATGTGTGACTGCCCTCACCCCCCCCCCCCCCCCTGAATATGGCTACATTCCTTCCTGATCACGATTAAGTATCCTGTTGCTCTTGCACAACGCTGGCGCGCGGCTTGCTACCCCTCCGAGCCACATTGGCGCCCCTCACACAACTGATTTGTATATGGCCAGGTTAACATAAACCATTTATTGAGGAACCACAAACTTTGCCCACACGGCACGCCACGACTCACCGTGTTAGCGGCACAACCTCACCGGCTAGTATGCTATGCTCCCCGAAGGGGTTAGTGGACGAAAATTCCTTCAAATTTTCTCTGTCTTGCCGACTGGGACTACCCTGATAAAAGGCCTACATTAAATGAATGTGTGTTTTTCGTCTAATCTTGCGTGTATTCTTCTTTTTTTTTGTGTTTTTAATCTCTTTTCGTTCTTTCCTGTGTGTCTTAGTCATCGTTTTCGTTTTACTGTCTGCGTATCTGTATTCACGTGGTGGTAGGCTTATCAAGTAAAAATGGTATTGAAAAATGAAGAAGCGACATCATTCAAAGCAAATAAATTTAAAGGAAACTTTAGTCACCTTAGCTTCGAGGAAGCATAGCATACGGCCCCTACTGTGTCCAATCGACCAATCCCCGAAATTATAACAATAATCAAGCAGCTGACCCTAAGGAGTTTATCCAGGATGTCGTTGTTCGGAATAACCGTCTCTGGCCGGACGCATAGTCGGTCGGACGACAGCAACGACTGCAAGTGTCGCACAGTATTGGGTGCGTATCGATCTGCGGCACTTGCAGTCGTTGCTGTCGTCCGACTGCTGCTGTCGGACGACAGCAACGACTGCAAGATCAATACGCAGCTACTATTCCACACTACAGTGGGACTTTCGAAATACGATCACGCGCAGTCACGTGTTGTCTGGGTTTGCATTGGGTGACCGCGTCGCCTTCCATTTGCGACCGCGGTTTATGCGACACCTGCAGTCGTTGCTGTCGTCCGACAGCAGCAGTCGTTGCTGTCGTCCGACCGACTATGCGTCCGGCCTCTATGCGATTGGCCGATATTATTTAATTAGGGCTTTAAGACCTGGGAAAGTTCCTAGCAGCGCGTTTGTTGGCGCGTATTTTTCTATGCTCCCGTGCTGCTCATTGCTTCTTCATTTTGTCTTTTGTAACGGTTCGGGTCTCATATTGTTTTCACATTATTGAAATCGTGTTGTAAATGCTTACAAGTTTCCAACAGTGATTTTCGGCGCAATGTGGCTCGGGGGGCACCTCGCAACATCGCGTCAAAATCACGGAAACGCTCCGTTTTAGGACTAAGCTTTTGAAGAGGAGAGGAACTCCGGTGTACGGAAGCAATTTTCGTATTCTCCGGAGTTCGTCCCTGCTGTTTAGGCTTAGTCCTAGATGACTTTTCTCAGAGTGCCCCCCCCCCCGAGCCACATTGCGCCGCCGTTCTTTTTCTGCAGATCTTTCATTCGTTGATGCATCTTTTCTCTCTTTTTTAGCACATGAAGTTCGGGCGCAATGTGGCTCAGAGGGAAGGGGGAGGGTGCTCTGTGGCAAAGGCTTTTCTCTAACTCTAGACCCTAGGCTCAGCAGCGACGTATAACTCCGCGCGCGGACGAAAATTCGCTTCCGCCACACCGGACACTCCCTCCCCTTCCGCGACCTCCATATGCTTTGGTCCTGAGAATCGAACGTCCCCGCAATCTAACGCGATGTTTTACGTGCTGGTTTTCCCCTCCCCGCCACTCCCCCTTCCGAGTACCTGCGACAACTTTTTCGCAAACACACTATAGAGAAACCAACCTGGTTTCGAGATACTTCCAATGAGATTTAGTTTACACTAGTTTGAATTTTACCCTTACAAGGGAAGGATGGTAGGTCGAAGTGGCCGTATGAAATGAGATGTATACCACCTGATGCGTCTCCAGACGCTGATTCCAAATCTGCCTTCCAAATCTGCTAAACGACTCTCCGAACGGAGTTATGAAGCGTAATAGCTCAGTGGTGATGGTCCGGGGTGGCAGGTAAAAGCTCGTAGGATCGGTTCCTTTGCAAGTTTGTTGCTTTGCTTTTGTCCCTAGAAGTGTTGCAAACAAAAGCAAAGCAACAAACTCGCAAAGGAACCGATCTTACGAGCTTTCACCTGCCAGCCCCGGACCATCACCACTGAGCTATTACGCTTCATAACTCCGTTCGGAGAGTCGTTTAGCAGATTTGGAAGGCAGATTTGGAATCAGCGTCTGGAGACGCATCAGGAGGTATACATTTCATTTTAACGGCCACTTCGACCTACCATCCTTCCCTTGTAAGCTGTTTTAGAATTTTCTAATAGATGATTCTTTTTTTGTCAACTTTATCAGTCCCTTCATGATTTTTCTTTTTCAATTTAGGCATGCTCTGCCCGTGGGATGCGGTGCCTGTCATGTCGTTGGGTACATTCTACTTTTCAAAAATCCTTGCCAAGCAGCGCATGATTCAGCGTCCACATCTGTGACACCAGAAGCAAAAGAGGTTCGATTTGTTATTTTCTTCCTATGTAAATGTCTCTTTTTTAAACTGTTTTTTTTTAATTTCTTTTTAACACTAAACAGCGGTTTAGTCCGCCGCTGGGCCACACTTTAACTCGGGGAGACATTTTTCTTGGTTTATTTGGCACTTGTTATTTTCTTAAAAGCGGTATACATTACCGGATCCTTAAAACAATGTGCTAATCACAAATAATAAAAGTGTTGGAGAGCTAATGACTGTTGAAGAAAGAATTCTAAAGGCACACAAAGCTTACCTTGGAAAAGTTGCTAGAAAGGGAGCTGAACGGCTCGAAGTGGGCGTGGTTGCTCAGGCGGCTGCAATCTCCTTCGCCGACTTTAACAACACGCCACTTTCGAAGCCGTTCAGCTCCTTTCCAGCGACTTTCCAAGGTAAGCTTTTGTTCATTCACACTTCTTATACTTCCGGGCTGGGGCTAGCGCAACGTTCTACGCCTAGTGTTAAAAGTGGAAAAACTTATCTGCTGGCGACTGTTTGCTTTAGTTGACGTCAATATCTAACGCATGATGGTAGCGGCCAGAGAGTGAGATAGATACGAATATATTGATCGTCGGTTTTGCGTTCTTTCATGGTCGATACTTGCTCACTTCGCACTCGAACTGCAAAGTAACGCAGAGCAGTCGCGTCCCGTACTCCTAAGGGGCCATCTGTTTCGCGACTAGATATGTTTCCCTTCTTCGACCTCCAATCTTATCGTGGAATCTTTTCAATTAGTGATTTACATTTCAAGGGGATTCACGTGAATGATTCCGCACCTAAGTGGAAATCAAGGGACAAGTCAAATCAAGCGGTGACAGAGAGTATAAAGGATAGGCTGGGGAGTAGTTTTCAATCATTAGTTCGTCCTCTAGTACTGAGAGGGAAGCTGGGAGAAAATGCGGGTAGAAGGGTAAAGAATGTTGCTCAGCTCGCTTAAAGGCAAAGGTCGGGCTTAGTGAACCTAACCAACCCTTTCGGTCATTCCTGTAATTGGTTACGCACCCATAGAGATGTTCCCATGCTCAAAATCTCAAACGACGCGGTAATAAGGCCTCAGGGCACGTACTATGCGCTATCGCCGCCTAGCCCCGCTACGACCGCCCACCTCGGGATGTGGCATAACGTGTGAAATCAGCTAGGTTGATAGCCGTATCAACCGATAGAACGACTGATATCTTCAGAAAACTTGCTTGTACGTGCCTCTTCCCCAAGCCGGCCTCCTTCATTGCTTTTGAGAAAGAGGGCTTTGTTAACGGCCTTGTCGAGGGTTTTTCGCGGTTTTTTCTCCACTGCCGTTACACTTCGCATCTCTATACTCAGTTTCAATCGCCATAATCCCCCTTATTGAGCCAGACTTTTGCCTTTAAGCAGGGAACTAGACGATCATCGGTGAATTTTGAACGATGCTATCATGCGTTACCATGGATGCTTTGATCTTTGATCTTTGTTTTTCTGATTTACATTTGTAATTCCATTACGTTTTCATTTTTTTTTTCTGTAAAGGAGCTATCATGTTCAATGAGTATTTATTTATGGGGATAATGAGTATTTCTGTTCAAGAAGATATGGGATCGCCGAATTCAGCTGCGGAAGCCTGTAATGCAGCGAGATGAAGTGCTATCATCGAAGGTTAGTCTTGTGTAAAACCTGATTCCAGCTTGTTTGTGAGCTTAACATGTCCAGGTTTACTACGCTCCAGAAGTGGGTGCAGCTCGACAGGAAACCGATTATAAGGATGAGGGTACCTCTGATCCATAAAAAATGAGTCGGCACCGACACCATGAGAAATTGGGAGTATTACAACAAGGTGAGTCCTCTCAACGAATCCTTTCTAAGCTTGCTGTTACTGTTGCTTTTCTGCGTGTTAGCTATCGATTTAGGTTGTTTGGCCTCCTCATTATGTTGTACCGGAGACAGGATTGCCAAAAGCTAGGGAAGTATTCCACTGCAGAGAATCGGTGAGTTACTTGATATTTTTTGGTGGTTTTATTTCTCGTGGTTTTGGCTATTTGATTGCTCTGTGAGAAGTTATAGACAATTGGTTGATGTGGAGGCGATATATGTCCTTTTAGCGATTTGATGTGTGAACCACACAACGTGGTAAAGTGTATGTGGTTCGCAAGGAAAGCGACCTTTCCGCTTTTCAAGCAAACTCCCTTGCTCGCTTGAAAAAGTTTGGTTGAGTTGGTAGACCAGAGAATGACGAAAAAGAGAATAGAGCGCTATCGTGTAGGTTACTTTCATTGCGCGCACAACACAGATCTGCGGCGAATTTTGATGGTGCGACGAAAATTTTCAAATTTGGCTTGATACACCACGAATATCTGAATTCTCAGCTAAATTCTATCCGCTCCATCATCGACGGCTTTCAACCTCTTTTTCTTCGTCAACCATTATCCTCTTTTTCTCGGTCTCCGGACTGCTTCCGGACAATAAATCTCGTGGCAAACTCCGCCTACTTCGGTGCGTGCCCCGCCCACCAATAGCATTTGGCCCCCTTCCTTTCGCCGACCTCTACCCCTTTTTCACCGGTCTCTGGGACCTCTTGGAACCAAATTACGACACTTTTGGCAAACTCCGCCCACTTAGGTGCGTGCTCCGCCCACTAATAGCAGTTGACCTCCTTTCCCTCGCCAACCTCTAACCCCGTTTTCCCCTATCTCTAGGACTTCTTGGAACCGAGTTATGAATTTTCGGCAAACTCCGCCCACTTTGGTCAAGCCCCGCCCACCGATGACAGCTGGCCTCCACTCCTCCACCCACCTCCATCCACCTTTTTCCCGGCCTCCGGGACTTGGAGCCGAGTTATGAATTTTCGTCGCAAACTCCGCCCACTTTGGTCAAGCCCCGCCCACCGATGACAGCTGGCCTCCACTCCTCCACCCACCTCCATCCACCTTTTTCCCGGCCTCCGGGACTTCTTGGAGCCGAGTTATGAATTTTCGTCGCTTTGGTCAAGCCCCGCCCACCGATGACAGCTGGCCTCCACTCCTCCACCACCTCTATCCACCTTTTTCCGGCTCTTAAGACTTCCCCGGCCCGAATTATGAGGACTTGTAGAAAATGCTGTACACTTCAGAGCGCGCTCCGCCCATTGTGGGCGGCCTCCGCCCACGTCATGTATGCTGGGAACACCTTAGACATTGCTCCCCTACACCAATTTGTTTTCTGCTCTGTAGGCTTTCTCCCAACCGAGTTATGAAATTTTTCATAAAGCACTGCTTTTTTGGAGAACGCCCCGCCCACCGGGGTGGGTCTCCCTAATTCGATGTGACTTACCAATGCACACCTTTACCCACTTTTTGGCCCAGTTTCGAGGTCGTTTTGTCACTGAATTTGAAATCTTGGTCGTCAGTACAGTTCATTTCGACGCACGCCACGCCCACTGTGGGCGGGGCTCCGCTTAGCTGATGTGTGTTTTGTACTTCGTGAGACCTTGCCCACCCATCCCACACTTGACCCGGTCCCTCCAGGCGGATCCCGAGGAGCTAGGGAATTTCGTGACAGACATACAGACAGAACGACAGACGACAGACGAAGCGCTTTATAGTAAGTAGGATGTGCGGTGGATTCTGGCTTTTTGAAGACATTAAATTGTCGAAATTGGTGTCATAATGTAAAAAGGCTGTTAGCCAAAGCGGGGAATTTTCGCTCAGCCTACTACTATACTAGGTGCTACGTCCAAATACTACGGTCCTCAAATCGGTTTGCGCTTTCAGTTTGTGCAGCTTTTGGCTTGTGGGTCACTAGATATTGGGATCGGCACATTGGATTCTTTCAGGTGCATTTCTCTCCAAAGCGTATGTGGCAAGCATGTCAGCTCATTTGGCGGACGAATGTAGATGAAGCTATAACCCAACTGGATTTTCAGCAGTTGAAGGTAAGAGATTGCATTTTGTCAATGTTGACTACCCGCATAGAGTATTTGTAACAATGTTGCTTCAACACGCCGTTCATGCACTTCACTAACTTGGTCATTAACTTTTGATATTTGTGCAGAGTTGCAAGATTCTCAGAGAAGTGTTGATGGAGGCGAAGGAAAGAGCAGTAAACGAGTTTCATATCGAGTTCCCATCCGACATGTTTGTTGCAGATGCGTTTCCAGTTCAATGTCAAATAATTAAAGGTAAGGATGCATTGAAATCATAATTACAGTCTATCATGCATAAGCATGCTTTGCTAAAACATGATTACCTTTCAAAGATAGTACAAATGACGTGAAGTGCGTATGTTTTCGGGTCGCAGAGAATTCTTTTCGTAAAGGTGATGCGGTGGACTCTTTTTGCTGCTTTATACTCTTCCATTCTTTTTTTTCTTGTTTTTTTTTTGATTATTAACTCCTGTTTGTGTCCACAGTTCTCTATGCGGACGTTATCAAGCATGCTGAGCACATGCTAATTTGTTGGTCTGTGAATCGAACCTGCACCTCTCCCCTCCCGGCCAGTTGTGCTGCCGATCTGCTACTGTCTTTATCCTTGCGATTGCTGCCGATGTCGGCTAACCGGCTCATGAGGCTCTACGTGTGAGTGCTAATAAGCCACAGTAAGTATCCAAGGGAAGCTCAGCTAAGGTGAAGCGGTTCTGGTGGATGCTACACTCTGATCGGAGGCGAGACGCCGTTTTTCATCTCGTTCCGGGGGATAGTTTTGGCCCATAACCCTTATATTAAGATAGTGTTTCTATCTTCGTGTGCTTGCCTGGCCATGTATAACATTACTCCTAGCAACTTAACCTGGGGTATGTGACATGGCGTCCTTTGCAACCTAATAAAAACAAAATATCGGAAACTAAAATAGATATATACACTTACTAAACTTTTATTCACATGACGTCAAGTGACCATCTCAAGCTGCAACGACTCATGCTCACCTGAAACTGGTGCACATCCGCTACGAATATTAATCATTTGGTCTATTAGAACGGAGTGAGTTCATTGAAATGGTGCTATTTGTATTGATTTTTCATCAATTGCAACCTACAGGGAAGCCCACCGGGATTCAAAGAACGGGAGAAGCAGAAAAATGGCTGGGAGAAAATGGAAGCTTACTATGAGTACTTAAGGTCACGAACAAAGAAGTAGCCATATTGAAAGTCACACAACTAAGATTTTTGTTGTAGCCAATTTGTCTGTTCTGATATATCAGCCAAGAAGAATAAAGATTAATCATCCCTGTGTATTTAAGTGCCCAATGTCGTTTGAGTCCATCCACATGTAGACTATATGGTTATTCTATTTTATTATCGATTCACGGTAGTGCGCGTAAACATTCCAATACAGCAGACTGGTGGCTACGAAGTTATACGAAACAGATCTAATGCATATGCTTGGCTTTCTCCTTTGTTTTATCTGATATGTTTACAGATGGTAAATGTTAAAAAAGGCGTATTGATAACATGTGATCCAGCGATGCGGCAGCTTTTGATGCATTTAGATGAGTCGAGGACGCTTGGCAGCAAGTTCATCGTCAAGGTAAGCATCGATGTGTGGCTACAGTCAATGCAGTTACATTTCAGTTTTTTTTTCAATGTTTTTTTTGAAGTTGCATTTTTTGGGGTGGGTATTTGGCTAGGATTCATTATTGTGAAAACATGCCAGTAATCATTAACACATTCACGACGACGCCCCTTTTCCACTTTTCGGTCGCGTGGGACGGACGCGATTTTGTGGGCGCCGCCGCCTCACCACATACCGCAGATTTTGTTTGTAAATGAACAAAAACATGAATGTCACAAAATAATTTCAGCAATGTCCAATGCGTAAAGATTATCTAAACATATAACAGTAGGATTTCGATCAGAACGACGAATAGTGGTTACGAAAAGAGAGCATTTATTCACTTTCCCCGTGAAGGAATTTAAAAGCATTTTACACTCGATTACGAGATTTGCCCACCTATCTGTCCATTCCTAGCGCCTGGCAAGCGATTATCAGTTGGCAGCCCATATGGGCTGCCATCGGCGTGAATGTGTTAAACATGAAAGGTTTCCCACAATTATCTTGTTGGTAATTCTTCGAGTTTATTTTATTGTGATTCCGGCGTGGCTATTCAACTACTGCTGGCATCCAGAACCTATTAGTGACCCATGGGGGAATTTCCAAAGGTCCGAAAAATTTTATGAACTAATTATGTGGAATAAGTTGGGGATAGGTCTCGAGATATCACCATAGCACTTCTCTTCAAAGAAGGCTAGAAAGCTAACTGAGCGATCTGTGGTCAGATGCGAGCGCTGTGGCCGTACGAGGGCGAATGTTCCACTTATGAGCCTTGGATTAGACCTAATCTCACTTCCATGTGAAAGGGTGGATGAGATCACTGCTGATAGAAAACATTCGTATCGGTTGTGGTGTTAGCAGTAAGGAATTCTTAATGCACAGTTCTTCTTTGGATGTTCAACCTTGGCAGTCGACCTCTCAAATCGTTGCGGCTACCCCTCGCACTGTAATACTACTTATCGGCACTCACCATTCATCAGAGGCGATTATGTTGGACAGCAAGGTGAAGAAACAGTGGGAATTCAACGAAGCATAGCAGTGCCAGATCGTGATCGT
>MU892877.1:0-12992 GCA_036418205.1 Ostertagia ostertagi
CCATAGCGGAGGATAGAAAGCTTGCGCAGGAAAGGAAGGTCCCGGCGGTTGACGGGGGACTAATCTGGTTTAGTATAAACTGCTAGTTAATCATCAGACTGGAAGACACTTGTGTTGAAGCGTAGCTGTAGCGCAGGCTTTGTTGGATACAGAGGTGCTTCCTTCGTCATCTCACCTAACGCTGCAGATTAACGCTAATTTATCTGAGTGATACCTCTGATCACAAAACTGAAATTGGAATCAAGCCCAAAGGTACCCGACGGTCATAAATAATAGTCATAAATCATTAGGACGAATGGGTGAGTTGGATTGGAAAGATTCAACGTTACCATTCCTCCGCTTATCGTTAACCCACGGACGCCCCGAAGATATCTGAAATAGCTGATACTCCTGAAAAATTACGTGGATCCTTCCACCTCGACTGGATGTGATGCAAGAAATAAAGGGATTAGGTAGAGACATAAGTGTCAATTTGGCGTCGAGTTTCAAAATTTTGCTACGTTCCTTGAAGCGTCCTTTTTGAGTGCCATATCCATTCCAACCGCCTGCAACTGGCCTCCATCATTTGCACGTTTGTGGAAATTTATCTTGATTCTTCATCGACTTGATGGCATGTCGCATTGTGAATGAAATAATGAAAATGCGACCAATCCGTCCTGTTGCAGATGATAAGAAAACAAATGAACATGAGGAGAGATCCGAGTAGAAGTCGTGGATGACTTTCTCCATCCTGCCCTTCGGGATGCAACTGTTCCATCCGGACGTCGGAGGCAGGTCATCTTGGTCTTGTAGCTGGCAAAGCTTCGGCGGGCATTGCGGATGCTCCTCCCAGCCTCTGCTGCTTCAGCTAATACTGCTGCTCTTCGCTCCTTGAGATCTTCCTTTATCGCCTCTCTGCATAGCTTCGCAAGCTCAGAGGGTGACTGCCCGCAGCTCAGGCGGCTTCACGTCGCTTCACAGTTCCCGAAAACAGAGCCAATGGGTGACGTTCGAGCTGCCTTCCTGTCACTACTGTGAAGATACTTAACGATACTAGTATTCGTTGTCGATTTCGATCTTTTGATCGATCTCGGTTTTGTAATTCTCCCATAAGCGAACAAATGAAGTAGGCTCAAGTACTACCCGTCATGAGGGCTCCGCTTCCCTGGCATTGAACGTGCACCGAAAATTGGAATCCTGCGCGGAAGAGACGATTTCCCATTCTCCGTGTAGAACTTTGGAAGAACAGTAATGACGGCCAGGCGAAATCCTTCGATTGAAGATGAAGTGGTCTATCTCGTTATGCAACAGGCAATTAGGTGATTTCTAAGTCCAACAAAGGTGAGAGAGCTTTTGGAACTGGGCGCTCTGTTCACTCCGTTCTATTCCTTGAGCCACGATGTAACGTTCTTCGTTCTTTCTCACAAAGGCGATCTCACCATTGAAGCGGCCTACGGTGATCTTGAGGGAGATATGATTTATTGTAAAACTTCTACAATTCATGTACATGAAAGTTCTGTTGACCCTCGTCGTGGCGTGATGCTAGTGTGTAGGCGACGAAGATTATCAAAGCAGAAGTTGGACCCTATCTCCGCAAGGCTTTCAAGGTGTTTATGGCTAAGTGCATGTTAACAAGGATACCCACACCGCCAGCGCCTCTACTTTAGCTTGTTCCAATGACCACCTGTATCACCTGTCGTCCCGTTGATCATCGATTTGCTCGAGCGGGCGCCAGCACGTCTCCATTCGTCCCTGTCGCGTGCTAGAGTGGTCCAGTGGATCCTCCTCGCTCGAGGGACACGAAGTCCTTCATTCCTTTCGTTCAGAGCTTTCGTGAAGAAGTCTGGCCGGCGGTCGTCCAGGTGTTCGTTTGACGTCCCGAGGGATCCAGTCGGTAACCGCTCTGGTCCTCAAAAACATCGTCTTCGTTAGGTTCAGCTGAAGACCAACCTTACCACAGGCGCAGTCGAAATCAGCCAGCAGTTGACGCATGACGTTCTCGAGAGCGGCGCTGAAGAGTTTGGGCGAGATGGTGTCGCCCTGTCGAACCCCTCTCTTGACGTCGATGATGACCTCCTTGTAGAACCTGGTTGTAAAGTTAATGTCAGATGAATGATGCCCATACATTAAGTTTGCGGCATGGCAACGGCTTACGAGTAACTTGCCAGGGTCTGTAGACGGGGCTGAAATTGGTTCCCACGTAGTCAACCATGCCATCCAGGAGCGAACATGGGGCTCAATTTTTTGTGGCTGCCCCAGATCCCTCAAATGTACTTTCCAGTCACTTGTACGTAAGCTTTTGACCATGCCAACATGCAGGATACCAACCCCTAGCACACACACCATTGTTCCCTTTGATATAGACCTGCGTCTTTGAGTGACTACATTATGACTTTGGTCCGTGATTTGTCCCCTAAGCACCAGGTGTGGTCGTGCTGTAGAGACGTCATCCGGCTATCGGCTCTTCCAGGGGTGGACCTGCAGTAAAAGAGATCCAGGAAAAAATGTTGTTCTGAAAGAGATCCGGGAAAGAATATTTATTGAATTATATTAGTCAGAAACCCGCATTACCTATACAAGTACACGATCTGCCCTGGAAAAAAAGCAAACTTCTTCAAAGAATGCACCAACCAGGGCGGTTGTTGTACAGCCGAATGCTCCTCAAGCACTCTGAAGTGGTTTCTTAAAGCTGTCGACCTGCTGATGGCAGGTATTCGTCTCAACTACACTTCGCAAAAGTGCTCTTCTCAACTACCCTCAGCAGAGAATAACAAGTAGGTTGGGTTGTCTCACAAATAGTGTCGCTTTTTCCATCCAGAATTTTCATTCAAATCCCCACGCTTTTACATCGAGTCATATACCATTCGAAAGAGAATTGTCTGCTCTACAAAATGCTATGTTCCGCTTCCACCTTTGTTCCAGGGTTTTCAAATTTTAGCCTGCGAAATGGGAGGTCCAGCCGACAAAAATTGACCAAACCGACAACTACTAACTTTATCTTCCCTTGGAGAAATCAATCAATGATGTACCCTCTACTTACACATGACCTCTTCTGAACATTACACTATTAGGTTTCCCAACAAGTCGCGTCGTTCCATTTCCAGACCTGGTTTTTCAACCAGAACTCGACGGTCGAGCACCATTACCTGAGATCTAGGTCGAAATTTTTTATAGCCGAGACATTGAAAAACTAGTAGAATTTCAAGAACAAGTCATGACTAAGTTAGGAATGTACGCCTGGTTGATTTTCTCATCTTCTCAGGGATAATTTTTTCAAAGAAATGCGGTCACTTTCGTGGATAAAACACCTTATTCCTAAACACCTAAAATTCGAACTAATTCCCAACAAACATAAAAACAAAACAAATGAGCGAATAGAGCAGAAGAAGTGCTCACAAAAGGAACACCACTTGATATGAAACAATGGCGTTTACGAGGAACAATTTTAATTTGAAAATTGCTATGGCTTATCGGTCAGCCAATTCGAAAAGAAACACGGCAAAGCTTTTTCGGCAACCTAAGAGTGGAATGTTTAGAAGAGGTCATGAGTAAGTAGAGGGTACATCATTGATTGATTTTTCTCCCAAGGGAAATAAAGTTAGAGCTAGTTGTCGGTTTGGTCAATTTTTGTCGGCTGGACCTCCCATTTCGCAGGCCTAAAATTTGAAAACCATGGAACATAGGTGGAAGAGGAACATAGCATCTTGTAGAGCAGACAATTCTCTTTCGAATGGTATATGACACGATGTAAAAGCATGGGGATTTAGATGAAAATTTTTTGGTTGAAAAAAAGCGACATCATTTATGAGACAACCTAATAGATTCAAGTAGAAAGACCCAGGTGCCCCTCTCCGAATGCAAAGATCTCTTGGCAACTCAGCTTACAGGAATTTGGCGCAGATTGCAAATTGCGTGAGCAGGGTTCTGCAAAAGTTTTTATTGTTATTGTAACTCTATATGAGGCTTTTTTTTCAAAGGCTGGGGTCTTAAAGATTGAGATACTTCTTGCTATCCTTCTTTATCCCTTGTGGAAAAGAAGTCAAGTGTTGTTGTGTGTTGTGTTTGTGTTTGTGTTTGTTTCCGGGTTTCACACCTTCAATGAATCTGGGTCTGATAACGTTTGATATGCCGAAGTTCAGCAAGTTAGAACGACGTTTGGAGGATTGCACGGAAAGAACGAAGGTCGAAGAAGGGAGAAATCGCCTAGTGGGGAGAGCGGTGAATCTCTTGAGGGTGCGGACAGACACGCAATCGGCATCGAAAGATTTGACCTCTGAGATCTAGCATGGCTCAAAGTTGGCGAGTTCGGCGATCTCCGCCCACCGATCGTCTGATCACTCGCCGTAGTACAATAGGTGGCGAGTGATTAGATAGCTGAGAGAGCGTAGTGTTGAAGAGGGCACAGCGATGAGAGTCGCATCAATGCTCAAATCAACGGGCAAGGAAGGGGTCCATTTCTCGGGTTCTGGGCCGTTTCTCATGGTTTCGCTTTCTTTCTGGTACTACTCACCATCTCTACCTTAATTTGGAATGGGTTGCTTTTCCATCGTAAATTCGTCCTTTAAAGTAGAGTCACGCTAGATTCAAGAAGAGCTCAAAGAAAACGTGGTGCTGCTTAATGGAATGCCAGTGTCGAAAAAACCAGAGAAATTCTTCAGGTAAATGTGAAACGGGACTGCTTTTTTGGCCGTTTGTTTTCACCCATGAACAGGTAATAGCAAAAGCGGACGAATTCATCGTAACGCGTTTGGTGATACCATACTAAATCACGATTCAATCGAGATGCTCCAGTATTACCAAGTAAGCTAGCAGGCGGATCGCTTTTGGGGGCGGAGTGCTTTCGGACTTTTGCTGAGCAACCAGCGCACCTTTCTCGTCGTGAAAGCGTCATACAACCTCTTCCGTGCAGCCAAGTAATTGAGTCGTGTGGTGCATATGCTTCCCCGATGCGCTTACTCTTTATCGTGATCCCCTCCTTCAAGGACGAGCCCCGAAAAAAAAAGCGGTTTATATGAGCGCTCCGTAGTGATCACTGAGCTGCGGAAAGAACTAAAACTAGAAAGGAAAACAAGAAAATCATCGGAAACGCTACAACCAGGCCTTAACTTACTATTACGTGGGATGGGGTACGATGGCGAGATGGGTGATCAAAACAAGGCAAAACACGCGAGAGAGCACACCTGTCCGTTGCTCTTTATATCGACAGCGGTGGGTGGGAAGCGTTGCAGCGAGGGTCGACGGTTGCAGGTTCGCAGTGTATTGGCGCTCTTATTCGGGCAACGAAGGTGGCATGATCCATGAAGGCACGTACCCCAAAATCCTCCTCATGGTGATAGGCGGGCTAATGCCGGAATTTGTCTTCAAGCGAGCAATTCTCCCTAGAAATCGTAATAACTTCGCTAGATTCAGAGGAATTGAATGATTACGAGATCCACTTTATTGGATGATAACTAACAACACTTACTGTCATAGACAGGAATGTGTACATCTGTGTGTAACTTTCATTACATGTAACATCGCAGACCGAAGTAAGGCTGCTTTCATAGTTCGCATCGGTGCGGTCGGTGCCGACGGCGCCGACGGCGCCGACCGCACCGACAGTGTGAAGAGCGTCAATACGCACTCTGGCGCATGACGCGAACGTTGGGCGCAGATCGCGTGCTCCGATCGATAATCCTGGTTTTGGTGTATTTCTTGTGCTTTTCGATGTTTTTTTTTTCGCGCCGTGTTGCTTTAATTCGTGTGTTTCCTGTTCATACTTATTCTTTTATGGGCGCAATGTGGCTCGGGGGGGGGAAGTCGGTGCGCGGCTCAGCGATGTAGTGTAACTCGAACATTCCAGCTTTTCACGGGACATTTCAGCTTCTCACGCATGCTAAGTGACTGCCCTCACCCCCCCCCCCTGAATTGGCTACACCCCCCTGGCTTGCGAATTTCCTGTTGCAACGCCCCGCGCGGCGGCTGCCCCCCTCCGAGCCACATTGCGCCCTTTTATGTCTTGATTAATACTTTCCAGTTGTTCCGCGGGCGAGCGACGTCGTGAACCCGTCGCACAACTCCGGGTGGATGTGGCCATACCGGGTGTGTTGGTCGTAAGCAATTTTGTTTATTCATATGAAGTGAGTGCAAAAAACATCGAAAAAATACAAGAAATACACCAAAACCAAGATTATCGACCGGAGCGCCCCATCTGCGCCCAGCGCACGCGTCATGCGCCAGAGCGCGTGTTGACGCTCTTCACACTGTCGGTGCGGTCGGCGCCGTCGGCGCCGTCGGCACCGTCGGCACCGACCGCACCGATGCGAACTATGAAAGCAGCCTAAGTAAGCTTTTCCTTTAATGGGCTATAGAATTAGCCCTAAAATTTCCTTTTCCGGCGAAGCATACCGTTTGTGATGTTTCGGAGTTTGCAGGCTTTTTTTTAAGAAGCGTGGCGACAAACTTCGAACAATCACAGCTCCCACATACATAGTTGTTATTTTGGTAGTAGTGCTAGCGTGATAAACTCGAGAATATAGTCTTTCGGGAATGTCAAAACTGGTCTGAAAATTCAAACCCAAAAAAATCCTGTTGGTATTTTCCGGAAAGGCTTGTGCAATGTTTTGCTTGAGAGGTGGATTTTAGGCTTTGAGTAACCACAACTTTCCAACATTTTCTTCGGAATTAGATGATTCACAGGAAAACCAGAGCTTTAACTTGTAATATTTATTGGAATCTTTTTAGAAATTCAGCTCCTCAAAAGCGTGTCCCAGCATCGAATTTATGTGTGTTTTCCACATGAATACCAATGTATTGGTGCAAGGCGGGTCGGCAGTGAAAAGAGGAATAAAAGAGTTTGTCGAGAAGCTTAGGTTAAAGCAGTAACGCAGCTATGTCGAAGCAATGGGAGACTGAGCACGGAGAATGGAGTGCGAGGGCTGCTTATAACAACCGGCCGAGAGGGAACATTGCAGCCGCTGTGCAGAGCCTTTTTAGGTCCTTTTCAGGTAGTCCCAAACACGGCAGTCTAGGGCTCCATTTCACAAAAATGAGGGTGTCGTTCACACCACTTCTGCCTCTGGGCTCAGCTTTCAATACTTCTCGTGTAAAAAATGTTTTAGGCATCGGAAACTATCATCTAAAGCTACCTATAGCTGCCGAAGCTTTCAGCATTGCGGTCCACTGCCGATATCCAATGAGCTCGTTACGTTAGACGTGTGAGCAGGGTGATAATGGTCGAGGATGTTATTGACAAGGGTTTTACGTATTTGCTCCGATGAGAAGTTAGGGGGTCGTAAGAGCGGTTCATCAACGGACACAACGGTGCTGCTGCCACTTATTTGCTGTCATCATTACTTTCACAAGTGTTGTAGTTAGCCTAATGCAAATAATATCTTACAACTGTCTGGAATTAAAATTCAAATGGAAAGTGGTTGTTGGTTTGGTCGTAGTGATCAGTACGACGACATAGGAAAGTAGCGGGTCCGAATCTTCAGGATTGGGCGGCAAATATCCACTCTGGATGTACACGCGAGGACCAACTGGAGAAACAGTTATCAGTAGAAAGTTCAATACGGGGGAATTGGCAGCCACCTTGCCATCATCAAATCAGCGAATGTGTCGTTTATTGGATTGGAAAGGAAGCGACTCATATGAAGGAATGATCAGACTATACTGTGACCATCTGAGTTTATTTGATTCGCTATTTAATTAATTAAAACTACAAACATCTTTTATTTTGCACAAGGACGTTGGACACAAATGACGTTCAAGGAGTCACTATGTGGCGCCAACCGGAACGGAATGAATCTGAGCCAGTGTAGCATTTCTGGATAACGCTATCGAGATGCTGTGTCCCAGAAGCATTTTGAAGGTGTTCGAAGAAGTTTCCCTACTACGGCGAAGGGAGGAATAGAGTTTTCGAGTGGCTTCGAAAATTTCCTTGACATTTCCTCGACGCAGATTTCTCGCGAACTAGGAAAGCGCTCGAAACAACTGGAGCACCTGTCAGAAAGCAGAATTCTCTGGTTCACAACCTTGACTCCGTTTGCAAAGGATTGCCAATGAAGGAAGTAACAATCCAGAGAGTGAAATTTGCATGTGAATTTCGATTTCTTGGACACTTCTTCAACGTCCAATTCCCGAGATGAGACGCTCTTGAAAAAGCTCAACAGTTTAGAAACCAAAGACTTCATTCAGGATCTCTCTTCGTTTTTTGAAATGATTGTCATTGAAAATGTTATACTCCTCAAAGAGGCATATTTGACAATTTTCCATTTAGCACGCTACAGGCTCAGCGTGCGACGTTAGTGCCGCTATACTGGAGCGCGAGACTGTTCAACTGCGTATAGGCGGCAGTACCTTCAATGTTCTATTTCTCGGCCAATGTGGCAAAGACTAAATGTTTGGAAGGAAAGAAGGAGAAGCCAATCTGAGCAGAAATGGATGTAGGATTTGAACCGCAGAGCATTTGCGTGGCAGCGACGCTGCCGTCCTCTCGCACATCTGAAACTAACATTTTTGATTATGGAACCGGATGTGCGGAGAATATAAAAGGGGTCGTATTGGAATCCTCGTCGAGGGGCTGTGGTCGTGAAGAGGGGCTTTCACTCTGCGTGTGAGTGCTGGTTGTTTAGGTTAATATAGCATTGAATCCGAGCAAAGGTGAAATTGTGCCTCATGATGTCGGTAAAAGAACAGTCCGCAAAACTAGCGTGTAGGTCCAATTTCCGTCTGGGGCTGAAGTGTTGTCCATAGCTCATCATTCTTATTAAACTCTTCTAATGCGTTTTTGCTCATTTCAATGGCATCAACAATTTCTGCTCTAAGATAAAGATTTTTACTCAGATTACTCCATATGCTCCTTGCATCCAACTTGTGAAATAAGGCGTTCCAAAAAGCGAAGAATAAAGAAAGGCCATACTTTAGTGCTCACCCACAATGAGGTTCTCCGGAGCGATACAGGCAGAGGTTCTTTTCGAGACCTATGAAAAAGTCATACATTCTGCCTCTGACCTCTTCGTTTATGACTTCCTTTTACGCTAACCAAATACGACCCCACTCGCTAGTAGAATAACAAAACGATTGACCCACCTGTGCAAGCCCACAGAAGTTTATGTGAAATCTCCGCGGAGGGAGCGTTAATTTTTCCCGGTATATGACGGTCATGTCTTTAGCGGAAGATAACACTAGCAAGGCAGTGCAGCTCTACTTGTGTTCGCCGTCTTCTGTTTTTTCTTCTTCAGTAGCCATCCTTTTCAGCCAGCATCGCTGTATGGCCACTACGTCGCCATGAATTCACGTAGGCTTGAATGTTGAACAGTTACTAAGCAGCTTCAACAATCTAGAAATGTGAGTTGGAAATAGTACGATGTCGATAAAACCACGTCATTCCTGTTGACAGAAGTTTTGCACTGATGTTGTGTTACTACAACAAAATGCACTTCTCATTTCTGTAATCTTACGCATTTTGTGTGTTTATGGATTTTGTTTGCTTGTGTTTACGTCATTGTCTCTCTCTTTGTTTCAGTGTACATGTTCCTACATAACTCATAGAATTTCAGATATTGTGACGCCTCTGAGAGAAGCTTTTACGAGTCAAGGCCAAGCTGTTCAGTTGACATCTCACTCGAAGAAGCTCTTCATTTCCCGCAGAGGATCTCCACCAGAATACCTGTGAGAATTTCTTCATATAAAAGAATCTTATCGAGTTTTACGTTCATAGAGATCTTAAAATTTATTCCAAAGCAAGAGGCTTATGTTCAAGGTCAGATGAGACATATCTGTGTCATCATTCTGGAAATAGTAACAGATTGTGTTAGGTTGTAAGAATGTTTTAGCCGTTTTTGTCAGTTCACGTCCAGTGCTTCAGTTCTGACTAAATTTCTGTCTTGTTATACATAATCTGCACATAATTAGAAAGCGTTTTCTTTTTCATCCGAAACTACGGTTAGCTTTGCTCTACAACAGCTACTCTCAATTTGAAGGCCTTGTATACACATTTCGGGCATGTTTTCTGTTTCTAACTCGAAGTAGGGCAGGATGTGGCGAAATATCGGCTTCTAAGAAACTGTTGGTTTGATACCCTAGTTGCGAAAGATGTGATGTGCAGCAGTAGCTTTGAAACTTATGTAGGGATGGCGGAAGCTTCGAAATCAGTGCGGTTGCGTAGGAAATCGAACGTTTGTAAAAATCAGCTGAAGCAGTTGATCAACTCAGAGCTGTCCAGAGGGCCGCTACTAAATGAAACGTCAGTGGTTTGTGAATTAAGTCAAGTGGACTAGGTTGAAAAGACAAGGAGATAGATCAGATGGGCGCAAAAAAGCGGTTCTGACCAGGAAATGCTTCGAACTTCCCATGGAACTTTGAAAGGAGACCTAGTACATCGATAGAGTCTTGGACGCTGATTACAAATATGGACACTAAAACTGCTACGTGAACTTTATAAGAAAGTTACGAGCATTCAAAGTTGGCAAAAAACGTTACTGAGGCGAGCTCACCTGATGAAATCACGGATGCTTTTTGTCTGGTTTCTTGTTCTATAAGGGTTAGTGGGTGCCCTGATTACGAATTTGAGACTCGTTTTTAGCGCAGAGCCACGGCGACCGTGACTCCATCAAGTAAGCAACGTTTTTGCCAACTTTGAAGCTCATAACTTCCTTAGGAAGTTCACGTAGCAGTTTTAGTGTCCATATTTGTAATCAGCGTTCAAGACTCTATCGATATATCTAGGTCTCCTTCCAAAGTTCCACGGGAAGTTTGAAAGCATTTCCTTGTGCGAAGATTTCTGTCCTTCTCTACAGTCTTTCATCCTATAGAAGCGATCCGCTTCTCGTTTAGATTGCGCCATGTGATGCAGAATGATTTCTTCGAAACAATTGACAATCTACATCTCGCCTGAGTAGTTCAATGTTACAATGTGAAACTGCACTAGGAGGCTGTCTGTTGCGTGGTCCGCGGCAGACGCAGCTCTCGGAGCGCAGGCACAACTATTACATTGGAACAGTCTTTCTAGAGAGATGTGGAAATGCTCCAAAATCCTAACATGCGTCGAACATATAAAGGGACGAAGTGCCTCGGCCGCCCACAGTGGAAACAACCCTGTGAAAATGACTGCAGGGTGGGTCATTAGTAGTTTGACAAGATTGAACGACAGCAAGTGCATTCGCTCAACAATGAGAAGAGCTCATAACTAGACCTGCAGATTCGCCATTGTCTCTTGGATGTAATTCTATAGTATTCATGACTTCGTGAACCTTACTTGGCGAATGGCCCCACTGAAATCGGAACGAGTGGAATTTACAGTCCCACACGCTGCCGCTTGGAGTCTTTTCGAGATCTGCTGACAGACACATCGTCAGACCGTCATACGACTCTCTGTTACAGCAGACAGAATGGCTTTTCTCATAGATGTCGATCGATTACGGAAGCCAAAGCGTGGCTGTGAATATCCTCAAAAACGTATCCATCGCAATTCAGTGAGAACCACCATGATAAATTTGGCGACCTATACGACAGTATCATTATGCACGATGCAGGAGTTCTGCTTATAGCTTGCAATCCAGGCGTAATCAATACAATAGACGACAAGCTCCCTCGGACACGGAGAGGAAAAGCAGAGCTCGAAATTTCGAGGGTATCGGCCGCTAGGGGAGCAGTACACCAACGAAAAAAGGTTCTTTCATGGACGACCATGCATTCACTCGACAAAACTAAGAACTAATTAGTAGGAATTTCGAAGAAGCTGAGCAGAGCAGGAACAATGCAATCAAATACAACCTCTTAGCTCAGCGATGAACTAGACCTGAACAACCGCGCCTTCTTCATCTCAGTTGGGTTTCGCCTATGTGGGAGTAAAATCTTGAGACGAATGCTGCCCAACGTATTATTTTGGTGCAACACTGGCAGAATTTTTTTAAGGGGAAATTATAAAAATGGTTTAACACTTTGGAGACCGCGCGTGTTTTACGTTCCGCGGCCGCGCGGGACTTCGGTGAAATTTTTAGGGATCTTATCTAGCAAATTCAAAAGAAGAACCCACTGTATAATGCAGAAGAAATCTTATCGGATAAAATGGAAAAGAAAATGAATGAAAAACCTAATAATTGTTTCGAAATGCGAGCTGAAAGGTCCTATGCGGTCGGAGGACTGCAGCCCACATATGGGCTGCGTGGGCTCCAAGGTGTTAAAAAGATATGCGCATATGTTGCTGTCCTTCATATCTGTATCGACCTTTCTAATGCGAAGTAGGCCGTAACAACTTTGTCACCATAGTCATGCCCCATCCTATAGCCAACGTACTACGTCATGCCATGAGCCGGATAGATAAACGCTGCTCACACTCAATGGTCCATCGGTGCGTGACTTACGTACGACCTGGATATCTGTTATGGCATGCGCCGGAAGGAAACCGCGCTCCAGTGCTACGATTGAACGCTTTCTCACGATTCAAATGGACCGGCGCCAACGGCGTGAGAAATACGCTAACTCTCTGTCTCTCGCCGCGCGCCAATCGACAAGTCAGAGTTGCATCATGTCGTCGCTGTGAATGGTTCGTCCCGAGTAGCCGGTTGCGGAGAAGTCTACAACGTTGTGAGCTTTACGCCTTAAGTCATCAGCTCTCTTCTCTCCGCCTTAATGTCATCTTCGAGCCCGGCGGACCGGTAGTATGCCCTTCTCCAGTTAGTCCCGCCTGATAGTAGTCTATACGACCTTCTCCTCTCTAACCTCATCTCTTTAGCTCCTCATTTCATCCCTCTTCTTGTTGTCTCATTAACCGTGTTGTCTTGTATGTCATATTAAAGGAATCTTCCACGGAAAAAGCTCCGCCCTCATTACCACAGAAAACGATACCTTAAAGGAATCTTCCACGGAAAGAGTGATCATTTTGTCTTGTGTGTAGGATTAGTATTATCGAAACTAACGCTTATGTTCCGTTTTTGCTATGCTCATGAGGCTAGGGGCCTAAGGTATCGTTTTTCTGTGGTAATGGAGGCGGAGCTTTTTCCGCGGAAGATTCCTTTAATATAGCATAC